>JACEGR010011195.1:0-15798 GCA_014170235.1 Listronotus bonariensis | reverse complement strand
TGCCCGAATCCACGAAACACATTCCTTGGAGAATGATGATTTTCATAATACAGTTAAACAAGTTTTAGACGTTGTGCCTTGAGTTAAGTCTATCCAAAATAAATTGCCAAACAGTACTGAACACAAATACCAGAACAGTTTGAAATACGGACCCCTTTATCTATCCGAAAATACCTACTAGAAAAGTACCTCTAAACAAATCACCCGATATTATAGGGTTACAAAGTACTCGTCGAAAGCTTGAAAATAATATGCCACAAGAGCCCCGTTCCACTTATTTTTTTTTTAAGATGGCGCTTAGCAGTAATCTTAAAATTTTTATTTGTCAATTTCACCTTAAAATATAGTTATTATGCAATAATTTTATATCTTGGACTTTAAATTTTTTAAATTGATTCGTTTAAAAATATAAACATGCGGACATTAAAGAAATGCTCTGCATAAATTTGTTCCATTTTCACTTCTTATGAATATCAAGGCTTTTCACAGAATTTATTATATAATCCCCACAAAGATGCTTTTAGGACCCATCAAAATTTACGTGTCGCCGTGATAAAGATGAACAAAAGCCTTTTTTATATCTTACATATAAGTTTGGCTCGCTATGAACCATTAAGATCTTCGGGTTTTATTTTATGATCTTCTGTTTTCTTTTAGAGAGTGCAAATTTCTTAGTAAATCTACGCTTAAAATTTTTTTTAATACCAAAAATATTTAAAAATAATGCAGGTTTAGTATAAAAGTTGTACATTTATTCATAAAATACACTTTATAATATAAAAGATTTTTTTTTGATTAATTTAAATAAACAAATAGGTGTAGAAAAAATTAAAAAAATATGTTTTTGTTTTTATTTTATGTTGGGGTTTTATTTAGTCAATAATGTATAAAAATAAAAATAAACAAGTAAAAAATACCCTGTCTCACCTTTAAAGAAAAAATCGTAAACTGTAGTGCAGTTTGTGTTATCTAATTGATCTGAATCTTTTTCTTTTTAACCCAAATAATTCAGAAACAGTGAGATACTAACAGACCCGGACTAAAAAGTTTTAATTTTAATAAGAAAACAAACCCCGAAAGTTTACGATTTCAACATACCATATCTCCAATTTTATACTCGGCATTTTCTATTCGTATTAGAATAATAAACCCTAATTTTATATTATTCAATTTGCAAATAATTAGTAATATATTACTACTTGGTATCTTTATTAAATATACAATCTCCACGGATGGGGTTTACAAGAGGACAAATAAACCAAAAATTTAATTTTTCCAAAAAAGTAATTCCTAATAAACATTTTTGCTTGTAAAAAATATGATTTACCAGGATAAAATGTAATTTTTTTATGCTGGGTTCGCAAAAACTTAACAAACATAACTTTTCTCTTAGAGTAAACTAACTTTATTTTTTACCAAAATGACAATTTAGAAAATAACTAAGTTTTGCGTAAAAATTCCTAACTGTTTTATATTAACATTTATATCTCTTATAACAAGCAAATTATAAGTACCTTAACAAAATGTGGAAGAAAATCTCCAAAACAAATTAAGTTAGCCATGATTTACTTTCACCACTCAATTTCTTTTTAAAGTCAAAATTAAGATTTTGCAATAAAATTTGTTCTATATTTTTTGTTTTTGCTATACACTGTAAGGTTAACGAAAAGGCGCCACTCTATATGCATTTAGGACAGTTCTTAAAATTTAATATCCTTGTAATAAATTTTATATTAGTGAATCGTCTGGACCGGCTAGAGTAAGGTCTATAAAATATAAATAATAAAGTACGAGTCTTTATTTTTAAAAGAGTCAGAGAGACAAACATTATTTATTTGAGACAGGGCCAAAATAGACCGGCATTCCTAATAAAATTAAATAGCTATTTACGTAGGGTGTTCAAAAAGTTTTGAGATATACGTACATATATTTGATTTTTTCAAAATAATTTCCACCACATTGAATACACTTTTCCATTCTAACAAGCCAGTCACTGAAAATAGCTTTCCACTTTTTCAACACATATTTTATCCCAGGCCTCCAGTAGCGTATCTCAGTTATAAACTTTTGTCCTTTCAGTTGGCTCTTGAATAAAAGAAACAACCCAAAGTCACACGGCGCCAAGTCGGGGCTATAAGGCAGATGTTCCAAAAGTCTCAAGCCTGCATCCGTCAAAAATTGACTGGTAAGTTCACCTCGATGAGGTGGGGCATTGTCATGATGAAGGTACCAGCTAGCGAGTTGCGAGTTTGGGCGAATCACTATTAACTTTTCTATAAGTTATGAAAGGCATACTGTAGTGTACCAGACAGCATTTACGGTCTTCTGTTCTCGGAGCACAACACGTTCAATTATTCCTCTTGAACCAAAGAAAACAACTATCATTATTTTTTTACAGATCTTGAATTGCGAACTTCGGTCGAAGTTTCTTCACCTTCGAGAACCCATATCTTATTCTGTTGTTTAGTTGGGACGTCGTGATAATAAAGATAAGTTTCATCTCCCGTGACGATCGACACTATGTCTTTAGATTTACCTTCCTGGAATTTGGACAACATTTTTTTACACCAATTCACTCTTTGTGTCTGCTGCTCGGAAGTTAACTTGTGTGGAACCCAAAGAGTACAAATTTTTCTAAAACCCAAGTGCTCATGTATGATTGTGTGTAATGTTGCTAAACTAATGTTCAATGTCTCTTCTAACTGTCGATAGGTAATTCGTCGGTTTGTTTCTTTAGCTTTTGGACGGCAGATATGTTTTCTGGGGTAACTACTTCACACGGTCGACCCGAGCGTGAGGTGTCTTCAAGCGAAAACGAGCCCCGCTGAAATTGTTTGTACCATCTGTATATGGTCGCACGAGATGGCAGTCATCACCAAGTATAGGCTTCATTTCTTCTAAACACTGTTCTTGAAATAACCTACATGAAAATTTATATTTCAAAATTGCACGGCACTCGATAGTCGTCCACGACGCCAAAACTGATAGATTACTAATAACTATGTAGGACTACGACATGTCATGACATGTAGAAACACAAAACATCAATGTTACTTTCCTGCACCATTTAGTTACAAAGTATCTCAAAACTTACTGAACACCCTACGTATAAGTGAAATGATTTTACCACGAGTTATTTTTTTGAAACAAGATTATAGGCTTATTATAGGCTTAAGTAGATAGTGTAATACTGTATTTATTTAATTTTTCCTTTTATTTTTTAAACGGGTCAGTTATAAAAAAATGAAAGTTGGCGGTATAAAAAAGTAAATAAATACTAGATATATTTTAGATTGAAACTAAGTAAAATTTTAAAATGGCTTCTGGGCGCCATCTTTGAGAAAAATGAAATAGGAATAAGGGTCTAGTGGTACACCATTTTAAAGCTTTTGACGAGTACTTGATAACCCTAGAAGAACCTAGAACCTTTACCTACTACAAAATGACGGTACTTTAAAAATAACATAAATCATTGATTTTACCTAACGTTAGATATACTTAATGTAGTATTTTTTAAAGCTCTTTAAATGGTAAAACTGGTAAAAATTATATTTTTTTTTATTAGTGGACCCCGTATATTATATCGTTAATTAAAAGGTCTTAATAGGAGCTTAAAGAAAAGGCCACATTAAGTACATCTAACTTTAGTACTTTCGGAAATATGGCCTTCCAAATCAGGTATTTGGATAATATTTAAAATGCCGCCATATTGTAGAAGGTAAAGAGGCTGACTTTATATTCTAGAGTTATAAAGTACCCGTCAGGAGATTAAAAATGTGTCACAAGACCCTCCTTTTCATTTATTGTGTTTTCCAAGATGTCCTCCAACAGCCATCTTGATATTTTCATTTGTCAATTTTACACTTAAATAGAGTATTTTTTATGGATCAATTTCATATCTTAAAATTTCAATTTTTGTTTTATTAATCTGTCAAGAAAATTAAAGGAGAAGGGGACAATAAAAAATGGTCTGTATAATTCTAACTTTATGTTTAAATTTTTAATTTTTATGTGCTTTGCACTTAATTCAAACACATCGACTATTGTCAGTTTTATAATAAAATATTTCTTGCAAACAAGGTTTTAATGATTTTTGTGTTTTTTTTTTGTGAAAATTATTTTTTTCTATTTCTACTAACAGTTTAGTACAAAAACAACAGATACCAAATAAAATGAAAATAAATTTTAAATTTACAAACTAAGTTGGGTGTTTATAAAAAAATTTCTGGCGTCGAAAATATATCGCTTCTGCTACATGTACACCATAGGGGATGTACGAAAACTCCCGTCCACCTAAGCATATTTGTATTTATTGAAGTGTGACTTACATATACATAGGTCTCTATTAAAAACGGCACTGATTGCCCAAATCTATTGTTTATTTTGGGGTAAACGGACTAATACTTAAAAAATAATTTGATCTTTTCGTTCTAAAGCTATTTTTTGTACGGTCTGTTTTTGGTTTATTTTGATGAGTACCAGTGTCTTTAAAGCGATTTATTGAATATTGTACCGAACAACACGAACACTTTGCTTCACTGGCTATTTTTGCCTGTGGCATGCTTTTTTCTTTAACAATTTCAATTTAAATCGTACCTCTGTTACATATTTTAAACGGCAAAAATCTATCGTTTAGGAACAAAGGCGTACTAGGGTTACGTTAATCATCATGGAGCAAAAAATTACGTTTTTAAGATCCTACCAATGGGCGGAAATGCCCGATAGGGTGGTTAAGGTCTCTTACTAATTAACACTCATATTATTATAAAATAAAACATTTTTTAATTACCTAAACCATGTAACTTGTTATCTAATATTTATTATAGGTCCTAGATATTAAGATTCTTTTAAATAATAAAATTATTAGAATAAGACTAAAATGTAAAAGCCAACAAAAAAAAATAATTATATATTTTTTTATATTTTCTATAAAAATGTTGAAGGTTAACTACATGGTTTTTTACATACTATACAGCTAAACCGTAAATATATGGTTTGATACCACTTTGGTCAGAGCAATTTTCTGTGGGTGGTCTAAGCATTTTTTTCTTTAAAATTGCAATTTTCTTTAAAAACCTTAAAAAACATAGTATTTTAATAATTCATAATAAGATACAATTAATTACCTAGATTTTGATATATTAATGGTGCAAATTAATAATTATGTATCGTAGTAACATTTGAACTTTATACAGAAGAACAAATACCTCAACCTGCATCCAAAACATTTTTTAAAGACTGAAGGAATAAAAGCGGTTTTGCGGAGTGCAAATCAGCTAAGTTAGCATTTTAGCTTGATTGTTTGTAATAAATGATAGATATCGGCATGGGCGTAGACAGGATTTTGTTTAAAGGGGGCTGGCAAAAGAAAAGTAATTATATACCGGGTGTTTCTCAAAGGTGGTTCTCCGTTATATTCATTTGTTTTTTCTCCATGCTGGGTTAAATTTGCAAAATTATGATCATAACTTTTTTACAGACGATACATCAATAATTTATGAAGCGGTTTCTAGAAGAAGTCCTCCATAAAAAAAGCCTATGATGTGGTACTTCACTGTTTGAAATCAAGTGCTCTCTTGAGCCACCCTCGTTATGCATATATTTAATATACACGTTATACATATATTGGTTATACAGGGTTTTTCATTAATGCGGTAAAAAAAAGTGAATGCCTTGAAAAAATTTATGCATAACATAGGACCGGAAATGCAATGTTTTTAAGATACAGGGTGGCAAACTTTAAATAAAAACTTTAATTATTGATATCCGATTTTAATAAACTTTGGCAGTAAAATTTATTACCGCAACAGGCTTATGTAGGATTTTAGTAAGTCCAGTGGCAAGTAGTTCTACATTCTTTGTATTGTGTTTAAAAAAATTAAAAATACAGATTTTTACCATCCACTCAAAACGCAACTAAACTTTTAGAGAAAGAGAAATTTAATCCAATTAGGCGTAAATTAGCCAAATACTACAACACTATCAAATTTTAATAAAATTGGCTTAATAATATTTAAGATGATAATAATATAAAACGTTTTTTAAAAAGCCCTTCCATTCTGTATCTTGAAAACAATGCATTTTCGGATATCAATGAACCTTTTTTATAATAATATGATTTTATTTTTTTACGCAAACGTGGCGGGGTCCCTTAATCTACGTACAAATTTAATATCTACAAAACAGTTATAATTTTAATGCACGCAGCTGCCCCCCTGCCCGGTACCTGGCTACGCCCAAGAAAATCGGAGCATTTAAAGGTTGCGTTTAGAAATTATGATGGTAAACGTCGTTACCCGCTGGGCAAGGCTTTCCTGACCTTCACCATACTTTTTCCTAAAAATGTACCAAAGTTTGTAAAGACAAATAAATTATTAATGGCGAAAATTATGAATGATGTTTATTACACATAAACATTAAACATCTAACCATCGTGATGCTACAACAAAACATTGTTTACCTTTGCCAGTTTAAATATTTAAAAGCAAAAACTGGGTTCCAGAAGTAAATTTTCAGTAAGTGGTAATTTTCAGGCCCTTTATTATGAACGCTAAAATTTCATATGGCTTTTTAAGCTTTAAAAATACTTATAAAACATAAAAAGGTTTTTTGCCAGGCGAGATATGAATGCAGTTGAATATAAAGGAGTATGAAAGCATTTTTGTTAGGTTTATCATTAAGTTTTTTTTATAGCAGCATTAGGTTATTTTTGAGTTTTAATAGTTATTGTATAGCCGTTTTTCACAATTTAATTATTTACCTAACTTTGTGTAAATAAATATTGTAAAATTTTTATTAAAAAACCATTTTGTGTTATACCTTTTTAAAATATGCTCTAATCTTTATAAAATAACGTATCGTACAATATATTTTAGAGCTATAACAAATAAAATGTTATCAATCCTTAACCCATGTCCCAAAATTGGTAATAACGTTTTTTTTTTTAATGGAAATATATTTATTTATTTTTTTAGAATAGAGTATTACTTATAGAATAGTAAAAATATAATTTCCTACAATAATTTAAGTTTTGTTTAGCTAAAATTTTAAAATTTAATTTGGATAGCATCGGCTTGAAACAACAAAGCGGATAAGGTGTATTTTGAAAAAAACTTTATATCTAGAAACATATTTTATCAGTAAAAAATAATGCCAATCAAAACCACTTTATTTCAAAATTCAACACAAATTTATAAACAATATGTAATTTTGAGTTTAACAGTAAAATAACAAAATTTAACACAAGTTTTTATGCAACTAGGCTTAACTATCATGAGTAAACTAGGCACAGGTTGTCTTAATCACGAGGTTAAAATACGGATCGGTGATTGGCCGAATGATTAAGACCCACTTTAAAAGGTCGTTGTCAAACCGAATTGGAAAAAATAAATACAGATATGTCCCGGACAATATAAAAATATATTTACATCTCCAACTCGATTTTGCTTAAAATTGGATAAGACGTATTTTGGAATGAATTTAAAGCTTTACAAAATGTAAGATATAGGATAGGTATAATTTTACCTCTGTTAAAAAATGCCTACATTAGTAATATGATTTTTAACAAGTATGGTATATTACTATTACCCACTGCCATTGTTCATGCTCATTACCCACATCCATTATTCACAAATGGCATACGGTTCTTTAAAGGCGCATAAATACGATAATTTGTATATGTTTTTTACAACTGTTTTATTTATAAACAATTCATCAGCCAAGATCGATTCCCATTTAAGCATAAAAAATTCAATACGTACATATACGTACATAAATCAACCAGTAGCAAAACAATCGAATGGGATAAGAAATTCGTAAGAGGCTATGTTATCTCGTATGACCTGACTGACGCTAGAGGAACCACACAAGTTATAAATGTCAAATAATTTATTACAAATTAAAAACCTTAAAACTTCTGTACTTTTATTTGTTTTTCCACAACTAAATTTTTTAAGAAATTGTTTCTGTCACCCTGGTATATCAATAGTCGTAGAAAAAATATAGTATACAACTTGCACCAAATACCAATTTGTCTGACATTCCATGCTCGTCCTATGAGTATATTTTTGGTTTAAGTCTTCAACTTAATATGCAATATTATGCCAAATAGTTTATTTTATTATTTCTTTCGCTGTTATGCATATAAATAATTATAGTTTGTGCCGCTGCTTTTATTCTTAAAATAGCTTAAAAAAAATGTTTTATTTTTTTAAATCCAGTTGCTTAAATCAACTTTTAACAAGAATACTATTTTAAGCAGAATATAATAAAAAATTAGAATTTTTATCTAGAAATTGCATACAAAGTAACACAAAAATCTTATTTTGTTTTTAATTTGTGTAAAATACCGCAGGTGGTGCCATCTGGAGTTTACAATAAAATTTAAAGAAAATTCTGATTTTTCTCTTCCAAAACCCTCTTTAGCCAAATATTTTGACAAAACACCTATTACTTACACAATTATTTATAAAAAACTAAATCCAAAACAAATTTTTAACACCCTGTAACTTCAAAATTATTCACTTATGGACTAAGGTAAGTAGGGGCTAGATCGTCATATTTTAAGCTTAGGAATTTGTGGAACTTTTTTTTCGCACCTTTTAGAGATAATTTATTTTATTGCAGAAACAACTAAAGTGCAAAAATATTATTATTTTTTTAACAAAATATAACTATTTGCTGTTATACAAATAATATCTGTTTTAAAAAGTCATAAAGTTTTTCTCTTTTATCAAAAATCTTTATTTATTTAAAGGATAAGAACTTTTTGTTATTAACTGAAAATTTAATAAAGTGCACTTAGCAGGCATGAACAATTTAATTTATCTTTATTCTTATAATTTAAAAATAAATAATTATAATCGTTTTGGTACACTTTTTACAATATTTTAGTATTTGCTTCTGGATGTACTAATATAACACTAAAATTTTAAAAATATATCATCATTCATTCATTCATTCATATATATATTGTTTAATTTTTCTGTTTAAAATTTTTATTTAAATGCTTTTTTATTATTATTTTATTTTAATTTGGCTTTTTAAATTGGAAAAATATGTTTTTAATTACATTTTTAAATTTTTTAAGATAGACCCTAAATAGTTTATTAAGCTTTGTTCAAATAAAGGCTTTGCAATAAAGCACATTTACAATTGATTTACCTAAACAAACTTTACTGATGCCAAAAGTTTGTGTACATAATCCAATTTAATGGAAATCACAAATAAACTTGACGAATCTTTTGTCTGAAAATACCTCTCCAATTCTAAAATTTTACTTTCTCTACTACAAAAATTTAATTTTAAAAAACACATTGAAAATAAAAACAAAAAAATATCAATCAAAAATAATTGGCTTTAAAATAGAACTATAATAATTTAACATTACATAAAAAAATTCAAAACGTTAATTGTGTATTTGTTTTAATATGTTTTAATAAATAATCATGGTTAAATGTCCATTTAAAATTATACTTCCATAATGCATATTATACAAACCACAGAGCTCGTTAACAAGTTTTCATCATTAAAGGAGTAAATTTATAACTAAACCTTATATTAATCTCGGTAGTTATAACTTGTTTGTTGTTTAATCCAATTTAAATGAAATAAACAATTTTCGTACATACGATTTCTGGGAATGATATTGGACTCAACACTTAATTGGAAACAACACATACATAACCTTATTATGCAGTGTCAAAACGCCCTAAATCTACTAAGATGTATAGGTAACCATAGGTGGGGAGCTGACAAGCAAACACTACTAATGCTGTACAAATCTCTTATAAGGTCGAAAATCGACTATGGAGCCATCTGTTACAATTCGGCGAACAAAACTGTTTTAAATATGTTAAATACAATACAGAACAAAGCATTAAGAATTGTCACAGGAGCGTACAGAACAAGCCCAATAGCAAGCATTCAGACAGAAGCATCAGAACCACCAATAAACTTAAGAAGAATGTACCTGAGTCTCAATTATGCTGCCTCCATACTATCTCAGCCCACCAACCCCGCTAAACATCACGTCATTGCGTCCAGATTCCAAACAACTTATCAAAGAACAAAAAGGTTACCAGTTCCATTCTACGAAAGGCTAAATAGATACATTGACCACCTAGATATCCAACTTCCAAAAATAATGCAGATTCAAACTCTAAACATCCCTCCATGGAGCATAGAGATCCCAGAATGCAATACATCACTTACTACATTTTCCAAATCTGAAACATCCCCAGAAATAATAGTAGCCAATTTTCAAAAGCTCTTATCAACAAGCTACGAAAAAATTCCAATAATCTACACGGATGCCTCTAAATCAAACGATGGAGTCGGAGCTGCAGTAGTTACACCAATTGAAACACTTTACTTTAAACTACATGACTGGAACTCAATATATACAGGAGAATTGTACGCGATCCAACAAGCACTAGAATATATCAAAAGACAAAATATAACAAAATGTGCTATAGCTACCGATTCTCTTAGCTCAATACAGGGACTTCAACAACTATATCCTAGGCACCCACTCCTACAAACAATAAAAGAGACCCTACACAACATTCAGAATAACCAATAATCTGTGTACTTTATATGGATAAAGTCACCTTCCACTTATCTAGGCGCGTTATGAACTTTTCGTAGACAAACTTATTTACTGTTATCTCTCTCGGATCAAGGTTAGCTCATCATTAAATAAATATGTCCGTAATATAAACGCGATATGTGTATTAGGCATTCATGAACCGAAGAGAGAAGAAAACATAATTTCCAGAGGTTACAAAAATATGATTAGATGTGTTTTTCGTTTGTTGTTGAACGCGCTTCACTACTACCGCCAAACGCTGACCGAGTTCCGTAATTGTGAGTTTCAGATATATATTTTTCTCGCCGAAATATCTGACCGGGTATTATCCGAATACGAAAAATATCATAAACGACTTAGATAGGGCATTGCAAAGAAAAAAATGCAATTCTCGACCTCATCCCTCCAAAATTTCACGTAAGGTAAAATGTAATAGAAAAATGTCGTTTTTGACAAATATCTGTCAGTACGGTAATAAATAAATTGTGATATGGCAAAAAGAAATCGGTTTGCAGGTTTTTTGCATCCCCAGGCCAAAGAAATGGTACTCAACCTAACTGACTACTTTAAAAATGAACAGAAGAAGAGAACTGAAACCGAGGAAGTACATTCAACGTCTATTTACCAAAAAGTATCAGAAGCGCTGAAAATAAGTTTGAGATCAATACAGAGGATTGTAAATGAAAGTCGTAGAGATACACCGATGAAGAAAACGCAACGACGATCAAGGAAAAAGAAGTGTGAAACGTTAGAGGAATGTAAAAAAATGGAAGTGAGAAATGTTATATATGACTTATATGCCTCAAAAATTAATATAACGCTTCCAGTTTTGAAAGACACTTTAAGAGAACGAGGAGTTTTAGAAATCGGGCTTAGATCATTATCAGCATTGGTTAAAACACTAGGATTTCGCTACAGAAAGGATTGCAATAGAAGATACTTGTGTGAACATCCAAGAATTGCCAGTGAACGAGTGAAATTTCTTAAAAAATATGTTGAAAATTATGATTCAAATTTTAGGAAAGTTATTTTTTAGATGAAACTTGGGTATTTTCGAACGGGAGTGGGTCAAAATCATGGCAAGATGACTCGGTGAAATCAGTGCAACGAAAAAAGGTTGCGGTTCGGGAAAAAGATATATAATAATAAATGCTGGTTCAAATACTGGTTTTGTAGAGGAGCGAGTTTAATTTTTTCCTCGAAATCAAAAAGCTCTGATTACCACGATAACATGGATTGTGAACTTTTTGAAAAGTGGACAAGAGAAAAACTTATACCGAATTTGGATGAGCCATCTGTAATTGTGCTAGACAATGCGTCTTACCATTCTCGCATCCTGAATAAACAGCCCAATTCCTCGTGGAAAAAAATGAAATATTTCAATGGTTGGTTCAGGAAAATCAAAATCCATCGCCCGATTTATTAAAATTTGAACTTTTGATGAAAGCAAAAGCTATTCAGAAGCAAAAATATATGCCATTGATGAAATGTTGCGGGAAAATGGCCATGAGGTTTTGCGGTTACCACCGTATCACTGCCAGTTTAATGCTATAGAACTAATCTGGGCAGGAGCAAAATCATTTTATGAAAAGAATGTCGGTGATGGACTTAACTCACATGAGGTGGAGGAAGTTTGGAAAAAATCGCTGGAGCAAATTACGGGGACTACTGGAAGAAAGTCGTAGAACATACAGAAAAAATCATCTTGGACTGGTGGAACAGGGAAAAAATGCTGGACGTTCAAGTGGAACCATTAATTATTTCGATTTCAGAAAATGGTGAAAGTACTTCAAATGAATCTGATGATTCTGAATTTGAAAATGTTTAGAGATAATTTTATTAATATACATTCCTCTAAGGTGTAAGACTTTTTGATCGACCATACTTGCTATTTATGTTAGCTGATATTTTTGTCGCTTACACTTTCAAAGAAATAAACAGCAACATAAAAATACAATTTGTGGGCTAAAATGGATGCTAAATTAACGGAATCAAAGATAAATATTTTACTTTAATTAAACATAATTATACATATTATAGGTAGAATTAATATTGATGCTTCATTCTTATTATTGTCCCTTCCCAAAACGTTACGCATAGAAATATAATGCGTATTTCTTTCGTGCGTACGGGCGTACTTACAAAATAATATCATACAAAAATGTGAATGCACTTCTGATAATTTAATTTTGGAACGCATCATTTTAATCTCCTGTCATTATTTTAATTATGCCTGTCAGTTTCAAATAAGCTGCTAACCTATTATTATTAAATTTTAATACAATAATCAGCTGTTCAAATACCGCCATATTGTTTTTTGCATAGAAATATTTTTGGAACCTCTGATCTATTGATTTGATTCGGAAAATACAGCCCGCCTAGTTAAATGGAAGGCGACTATACCATCACACATAGGGATAAAGGGAAACGAAAAAGCAGATACAGCAGCTAAGGAAGCCATTTTTCAGCATAATATACGTAACAATGATTTGGTTACAACAAATGACGTTAAAAAAAGTATAATAATGTTATAAAACAATTTTAAATCCACTGCAAAACTGCAAAAACTTTTGTTAACACCCTTTAACTTGCTTGTATTATGTTTGTTTTTTATTTTATGCTAAGAAATGTTTATTTGCATAAAGAATACATTAATCACAACTATATGAATATTAAGAGCACTTAGTATTCCAACGATTTGTAGCACATATTCTTTTCTATTTGGATCATATACTAAAATAAGAATTTATGATAAATTCTTAAAGCTAACAGCGGCCTGCAAATTCCTTTGGAATCATTTACTAAAATATTACTTAATAAATACTAAGAAAAAGAACGTATAACACATTATTTAATGACATATTTATTATAGTTTATTTTTATTTGTCGCCTATAAAGAAAAACGTTGCCTGGTACTTCTATTGTGTTTTCTCATTGCTTTTAAAGGAAAGCAAGCCTAATAACCTTAATAAATTTTGATTTTTTTCTTTGTTGCGTTGATTTTCAAAATAAACTTTGACGTGATTAATAGGAAAAAGAGACAAAAGCTGTAAAAACATTTTTAAATTAAAGCATTAGGTATTTCTTTCCTTATGTTGTTACACTTTATGTATTTCAACAAATTATAATAAGCTTTTCTTCGAAATAAAGATATTTAATAAATATTAGAGGAAACCTAAACTTTTTATATAATATAAATGGCTATTTTGCTTTTGCAATAATATAATAAAAATATTGTTAAACGAAATAAATGAATAATAAATTATTTATTATACAAAAAAATTATTATGAGTTTGAAACTTACTTAGCAAAGGTTGCAACCCTCAAACATAGCTTAAAGGGCGTCCAAACGAAATTACTTTATTATAATTCAATCATAAAATTCTTAACGAGGCTGCTAGAAGTGAACTGAATCCTTGGACGCGCTTTAAAAATAATGGAAAACTTTTTATTAAAAATTACGGACGATCTGACCAAAAACATAAAAACTTTTTATTGACATCAACACTTTAATAACAATATTAACATTCTATAAAGATAAGTTGGAAAACGAACAATTTCCTATCATGTGTCAAGTGTCAAATAGAAAGTTGTAAGAACTAAATTGGCATCAAATAGTGAAAATTAATTAACACATTATTTTATTTCTGTAATATACCCTTATCGCGGAATTTATCTGGGTTTAATAATGGATATAGTTTTTTTATCTTCGGACAATCCACGAAGGCTGAAAGCCTAAATACTAACGTACCATGGGTGTCTTAAGCAGGGTAGGAGGAAGTTTGTTAACACGGGACTTAAAAACTTGAAGATTTGGGGGAAGGAAAGACCTCCGCTGGCAGCAGGTTCCATAATCTAGAAACTCTAGGGATAAAAGAACGAACGAAATGGGAAGTTCGGGGTCTGTCCAATTGAACTGTATAGGGATGCATACGAGCGGCACCACGAGTTTCTCTGTTGGGAACTGCAAGAGGAGGGACTATACTGGACAATTCGTCGGAGCAGAAGCCGTAAAAGTATCTATAGAAGAGCGATAGATCTTCCACAGCTCGACGATGGGCAAGAGAAGGAAGTCTTTGAGTAAGTAAAGGATCATTAATAAGACGAACAGCCCTTCTTTGAATGGCATCAAGAATGCTGAGGGTTGTAAGGGATGCCATTCCCCAGACATGAGAACAATATTCCAGAGAGGGTCGAATTTGGGACACATACAAAGTGTATAAATTGGAAGGAGAAAAATACTTTTTGGCTCGGAAAAGAAATCCAAGCTTTTTGAAGCCGCGGTGGCTATAGATGTTTATGCCAATTAAGGTTATTCTCAAATGTGATGCCCACAAGGTTAAATGTGTCCCCGCTCTGCAAAACCTGGCCACTCATAAGCAAAGGATGAGTGTTTGATGATTTTTTTCGCGACAAGGAACACGATTGTGTTTTGGATGCATTAAATTAAACTAGATATTTGGCGCCCCAATCCAATATCAAATTGAGATCCTGTGAAAGAGATATCTGCATCGCCCTGCGTTTGCTTTCCAAGTCGGGTTGAGAGATTGGTTTGGGAACCTGAAAAGTGGAACGAAGAGTACTATCGTCAGCATAACTATGAATGGGATTGGTTGTGGAAGAAAGAAGGTCGTTGATGTGAAGAAGAAACAAAGTTGGTGCTAGTACTGAACCCTGTGGCACTCCAGCATTAATTTCGTGAAAGCTTGAAGAGTGGCCATCAACAAAGACTGATATACGTCGATTAAAAAGATAACTGGAGAGCCAAGAGCAGAGTTTAGTTAGAAGACCGTAGGAAGGAAGTTTATTAAGTGCGTCATACCAGACTTGGTCGAAAGCTTTAGATATATCAAGAGCAACGATCTGGGACTCACCTAGAAAGTCAAGAGACTTGTTCCAGTTGTGTGAAACAAAGGAAAGAAGATCTGCTGTAAATCTCTTGTGACGAAATCCGTATTGCCTGTCATGTAAAATTTTATGTTTTTCTAAGTACCTAAGAATTTGCGAGTTAATGGATTTCTCCATTACTTTACAAAGCATTGAGAGGAGTGAAATGGGTCTATAGTTGGATGGAAGAGATTTAGATCCTTTCTTGGGAATAGGCTGGACACGTGCAGCTCTCCAGCTGTCTGGAAATATACCCGTGTCATAAGAAATTCGAAAGAGCCTGGTTAAAATAGGTGCAAGGTCAGGAGCACATTTTTAATGGT
>JACEGR010011194.1:0-15798 GCA_014170235.1 Listronotus bonariensis | reverse complement strand
GCAAGAGTCTAAGAACAAAATCTTCAAATTTCTTTGTCAAAAACGCCCAGGTACTGCCGGAAATCGGCATTATTTAAATTATGCAGAAAAACATAAATAAAATAAAAATTTTGACACCCTGTATCTTGAAAGTTGAAAGCATTTTAGATCACACGTTCTATAGGAACTTTTTACCTTAAATTGAAAATCACCTCTGAAATATCGATTAAATAACACAAAGACAGCAATGCAAATTGTGGATGCAAATATTTCATATGTGTCACAAATATTGTTATGAGTCATTTAACTAGTTGCTTTCCATGTTGGGACAACAGGATCCGGATCCTAGACAGCTGAATGTTCAACATTTCATCAAAACTACTATTTTTACCGCATCTCCTTTCTTCCATAAAATACAGGTTTCATAGTTTTCCTTTTTCTTTAGAAATACCACCACAACCCAGTTAAAATACATTTCTTTTATGCGGGGTGCAAAAATCAATACCCATGCAGATAGCAACTGAGAAAAAATAATGTGCCTGGGCAGCCACATAATAAAAATCTAATGACAGTAACTCTGAGCATGAATAGCTAGTTCTTGTGAGATATGGTGATGATGCACAATACCGCAGAAATGTAATGTCTGAGATAGCCAATTACTTCGAAATAGACCATTCAGTCTGAATAAATCTAAATATTGCAGTAGATGCTTCAATCCTTTATTTTAACGCATAAAAATAAACAAACATAACCTCATCAGACCCGACATGATCAACAGATAGGCAGAGTAAGGTAAGCAATAAAAACTGAGCGAAAGAGGTGCTGCAAAACAAATTGTAATACTTCCATGTTTTGGGTAAGCTAATAATAATAAATGTTGCGTTTGCTGTCGTCAGGAGCCGCCAGTTCATTTATTGGACATTCGTTATAAACAGATTATGCCTTTCAGATAGCGGCGCTCTTGTACATTCAAAGGCGAGTAAAGAAAATATTCGCATCAGACGAGGTAAAGGCCTGAACATTACACAACAACCATGAGGTACAGCCATTTTTACTTGTAGTCTTCAACAAAACGTCTTTAATACGCCGTCTCAAAAAATCACATATCATATCTTCATTTGGCTGACTGGGCCGGGTTAATGCCACAACATTTAACCATAAAATACCGCTTAACAATACAATTTCAGGGCTTGGCTGCCACCTTATGCCACGCCCCACCAGCCTATCGCGCATTGCAAAGCGATCACTGGTAAACGTGTTGCGATAATTGTAAATAGAGATTGGCAATATGCAAAATACAAGTAATAGATACGGTAAGGCAGCATAATACAGGACAAGGAGTTCGGCATGCATCTTCTCTAATTCTCTGTTTCACATCTGCAGCCTAAGTCATTGCTTGAACTGTGGTCTTCCATTACCTTCTGTTTATCTAGCGCCTAACCATTAAGTGAAAGCCAGCAGGATAACACAAGGGCACCCACAGCACATACATAAGTTGATGAGCCAAGATGTGGCCGAGACAGCTGAGCCTTTAGTGGCTGTGCTTATAGTACTCGGGTACCAATCCCACCTCAGAAACCCAGCTGCAGGCTCGTTTGGCACGGATCCGCGGGAGGGATTACAGTCATAATGCACCTTTGATATTATAAGAGATCACAGCATGCTCATCCATAACATTTTTAATACTGATCTCGATAATGCTGCTGATAGAATATTACCCGGTATGCTTAATGAAATGACTAGACTGGAAGTTAGTAGACATCTGCAAATTGGTATGATAAATGTACTAGTCACTTTGAATTGTTTACATTGAGAAATTAACAAGCAATTCAAAAGTAGAGGAGTCGTAACGAGATAAGCATATAATATGTATCCTTTATACATTGTTTGCAAGATCCCAAACACATTTTTTGACAGTATCTTGTCTTTTCACCTAAACTTTGATTTTAAAATGGTGCTAACCTGAAAAAAATAAATTTTAGTTTTTTTTTAATTTTACTGGACTATTGTTTTTATTTCTCTGTCTAAACCATTTAAATGTTTTCTTTATTGTTTTTTTATAAAGAAGGCAGCGTTTAACATCAGACGCGAGCGGTGCAATTCAAAGAATCTGTTTATCGGAATGAATGGTACACGGTGACACAGACGTGCAGTATCTTCGTTCGGTTAACGATAATGATGATGATTGGGAAATTTTATACGAGAATGCGGTTGACGTATGTGATTGGACTATTGGACGGAGATGTATGTAGCTCAGATTTGATTATGTACCGTTTGAGTAGAGCGAGCCTTGAAAATCAGCCGCGGTGGGTAATTAGAATCAAGAAACATTATTTTCTTATATGTCAAGTTGTCATTTATGACAGATAGAAAATGCAATCCCGCCGAAAATTCGCGGGACTGGCTATTTTCGATCCCGCGGGATCCAGATGCACGCCACGGAAATGATTTAAAAACAAGAATTAAAAAACTAAATTTCGAGAGGTTGTTACTTAAAAACAAATGACATTTTGAGAAAATAAATAATAAGAGGGAGTTTGCTGACACGGGACTTAAATACTTGAAGATTTGGGGGAGAAGAAAAGACCTCCGCGGGCAGCAGGTTCCACAATCTAGAAACTCTAGGGATAAAAAAACGAACAAAGTGAAAAGTTCGGGACATGTCCAGTTGGACAGTATAAGGATGCATACCCGCGGAACCACGAGTTTCTCTGTTGGAAACCGTGAGTGGAGGAACTATACTGGCAATTCTTCAGAGCAGAAGCCATGGAAATACCTATAAAAAGCGATAAATCCCCCACAGCTGATGATGGGCAAGAGAGGAAAGCCATTCTGTAAGTAAAGGATCTCAATGAGACGAATAGCTCTTCTTTGAATAGAATCAAGAATGCTTAGGGTTGTGAGGGACGCCATGCCCCAGATATGAGAACAATATTCCAAGGGAGGTCGGATTTGGGACACATATAAAGTGTATAAATTAGAAGAGGAAAAATACTTTTGGCTCGAAAAAGAAATCCAAGCTTTTTGAAGATGCCGTGGCTATAGATACAATGTGTTTATGCCAGTTAAGGTTACTTTCAAATGTGACGCCCACAATAATGAAGGTGTCTTTGCTCTGTAAAACTTGGCCGCTCATAAGTAGAGGATGAGTATTTGATGACTTTTTCGCGACAAGGAACATGATTGTGTTTTGGATGCATTAAAATGGACGAGATGTTTAGCGCCCCAATCCAATATTAAATTATTATCCTGCGAAAGAGATATCTGCATCGCTCTGCGTTTGTTTTCCAATTCAGGTTTAGTGATGGGTTTAGGAACCTGAAAACTGGAGTGAAGGGTACTATCGTCGGCGAAACTATGAATGGAATTAGTTGTGGACGAGAGAAGGTCGTTGATGGGAAGAAGAAACAATGTTGGTGCCAGAACTGAGCCCTGAGGGACTCCAGCATTTACTTTGTGAAAGTTTGAAGAATGGCCGTCCACAATAACTGATATACGTCGATCAGATAGATAACTAGAGAGCTAAGTACAGAGTTTAGTTGAAAGACCATAGGAGGGAAGTTTATTAAGAAGTACGGCATGCCAGACCTGGTCAAAAGCTTTGGATATATCAAGAGCAACGATCTGGGACTCACCTAGAAACTCAAGAGACTTATTCCAACAGTGTGATACGAAGAAAAGAAGATCTGCTGTAGATCTTTTGTGGCGATATCCATACTGCCTGTCATGCAATGATGAATACGATGTTTTGTAACCTATCGATATAATATTGTTATCCCTAATCATATTTTTTTTTAATATTTTGCATATTTCTCCTTAATCTTAGTAATTTTATATTATTAACCAGCCCATCTAGAAATTATAACCGCCCACAAAATATTCCCACAATTATTGCCAAACTGGCGTCGCTGTCGCAACTCAACACGTTGTTTACATCCTGTTTCTGGACAACACCGAAGCTTATGAAACTATCACTACACATATTGTTAAACATGTTTCTGTCCTTTAATAATATCACCAATTAAATAAGCACGTATTAATAAATTAAGCGAGCTGGTTGCATTTGAATAAGGAGCCGTGAGCCACCGGCTTGTCGTGCTGAGTAAGCCAATGACGCGCGGTCGTACGGGTATGAGTCACTACCGCAAACCAAGAAGATTACAAATTGAAATTATTGTTTTTAAAAGGCGAGTACTTATTTTTATGGTTTTGCTAAATGTTGATAGTTATTGACGTGACATGGTAAGATTTAAAAAAAATAACATTAACCAGACAACTTGAATCAAACTATACTCCCACTTCCAAATATTAAGTGATTAAAGTAGACTCAGTAAGAAATGTTGATGGCATTGTAAAAGATTCTGAAGTGGACTTAAAAGCAAGTACCTATCGATACCAACAAGTTATTTGTCTTTAAAGTTGCGGTAATTTTGATTTTTACAAATTATTATTATGGCAGGGGCTTTAGAGCGATTGTTAAAATTTGATTGTTAGTTAGAAACATTTTTTGTTGAGATATACAATATTAAACTTAAAAATGGTACTAACCTTATTTTAACTATATTACCTCATAGTTTAAGGAACAATTCTTGATTGAAAGCTAAATTAGTACTTAATGTTCAATTTACGCTTTTTAAAACCCCTTTTTACTTATTTAACATAATTTTTCCCTCGATTTTTCCATTAAATTGCAATTTTTTACATTGAATGTAATGAAGCA
Organism: Listronotus bonariensis; assembly: GCA_014170235.1. Lineage (NCBI taxonomy): Eukaryota > Metazoa > Arthropoda > Insecta > Coleoptera > Curculionidae > Listronotus > Listronotus bonariensis. Next base: position 11,099 of record JACEGR010011194.1, on the reverse strand, counting down.
CATACATAATATGTAAGAACATTTTAAAAGCGCAAATTCGGTACCCTTTGAAAATAATACAAAAAACATAAAAAGGCCGCTTGCAATCGGACTATTTTATACAAAGGCGCCGTTATCCTTTACAGCGACGCGCCGATTTACTATGGGATAGAAATCCATTATTTTGGCCAAAAAGCAACTTTAAAATTTTGAATGGCTCATGCTGTGTATTCAAAGTAGATACTCCAAACTACATGTACGCAAAATTATAAAAGGATATGGCGACTTCTATTGGGGTAATTGGAAACTTGAAAATGTATTTTAAGTAAACATAAATATACAACATTTAATCTACTTAGTGTATTATTAGCCTTGTTTACTAAAAAAGTAAAAAGAGCTTAAATAATAAGAGCTATTGTTGTGTTTCCGATGCAGTCTCGCGAAGTCTCGCTACTTTTGTCAAAGATTTTTTTACCTTTTTCTTTATCAGTTTTTGTACTTACAATTGCCTTCCTACTTTTTGCTACTTCTGAGTGTAAGGACAGATACAAGATTTTTATAATTTACAAGGTTTTCCATTTTAAAATTGAATATGTTTTGTCATACACTCTATATCCTAAAAGATAAAAGCATTCTGATGAAAGATATGGATTCCACAGAATCTACCCAACAGAACAGTGTTGTTTATTTATTTTATACGTTAAAAAATAAAAAAAGTTGGGAAGATGTATCTCTATTACGCTTCTAAGAATAATTTAAATTTATTTTTCAGATTTGGATGGTCATATTTCCGAAACTAATTGAGCTATCTCAATTAGTTTCGGAAATATGACTGTAATATTTATTTAAAGCATTTTAAAAGATTGCTTTGGTGGTAATATAATATTCAGGGTATTCCATTTAAAAAAATCATACCTATTGTCGTATCCTGTATATCATATAAGATAATAATCATCGGATTACTAATTAGCTGACATTTTAGTTGATTTTGTACATTAAAAAATTATAATGTTAAAGGGGGTGTAAATTTATAATAACATATAATAAGTTTTAGGTTTCCAAAAAGCATTTGTAATAATTTATTAAATTTTTCAGTAAAAAGCACCTCATTTTAAGTTAGATTGGTAAGTTTCAGAATTTTGACCAAAAAAATTAAGTTCTATCCCATAGTGCGATGACCAGCTGCATCAACTGGCATATCAGAAATGAAATATAGCAAAGACGACCCCGAAGACAAGCATGCCGATTTATTTCCTTTAAACTTTTTTTGATTTTTTTCTTATCAAAGAGCACCAAATTTACATTTTTAAACTGTTCCTTCTATACATGGTTGCCGCGTTTTTAAAGTAAACAAGGCTTTTAAATTAAAAGGGTATTTTTAAGTGTATTTTCAACCAAACGACCAAACCACATAACTTGGGTTGTGGTGCTTAATTGCACCAGTAAATAAATCCTAAAATTAATTCCTAAGAAAAAATATAATTACTAATATTTCCTATGGAGAAAAAAGGAAGTCTTTCTTAAAAACAGGAGTAAAAATAATAGTTTTTGAAAAGAAAGTGGAAAAAATATTTTTATTTTGAACATTCTTTCAGCTAGGGAATCCAATCCTGCAAACACAGGATCCCGCAAATGCGAGATCCCTCTAAGTTCCTGCGGGATCAACATTGCGGGATTTTCCGTGCGAGATCTGCGGGATTCAATATTAAAATTCCGTAACGTGAACCATCGGCACTAAATTTAGAAGAGGAATTGAATTGTAGTCTTCGTACTGCCTGGGTATCAGAATCAAAGGCTTCTCCTATGACTGTACAAGCACGAGTATCACTTGACGAGTTACTAAAACATGAAATGACCCTTTCTCAATGCGGAGGGAATACATGTATATACTTGAAAGCTGTTTACAACTGTGTAAAGTCTATTCCGCCAACAAGTGCCGAGGCTAAGCGTGCGTTTTCAGCTGCAGGATATATTTGCAATAAACTAAGATCCAACTTAAAAGATGATACCTTGGATATGTTATCTTTTTTCTGAAAATACTTCCAAAATCAATGCGACTAGGTAAAATTGACAATTGACCTTTAAACTGAATTTATAACAACTAAACTAACTAAACTAAGTTTAAGTAAACCACTAACTAATGTATTTTGTATTTTTGTATATGAAATAAAAAATATTTGCATCTAACATAGTTTGTTTATGACTTTTTCTTAGCAATTAGCATGTTTAATAGGTTTATTACAAAAATTTATACAGGGTGTTATTTAATAAGTGTCCGATATTTCAGAGAGTGATTTTCAAGTATTTTTAAGGTAAAAGTTCCTATGAACGTGTGATCTAAGATGCTTCGCTTTCAAGATACAGGGTGTCAAAGTTTTATTTTTATTTATGTTTTTTCTGCATAATTTCCTAAATAATGCCGATTTCCGAACGAAAATTGGTACCTGGGCGTTTTTGACAAAGAAATTTGAATTTGTTCTTAATTTAGCTCTTACTTGTAGAGGCGCTAGCCACATGTATATTCTCACTTTCAAGGCTCATGACTTTTGTACAACCCTGTATTTACATTTTTGTTAAAAGAAATGGATTCCTTAGTCATTTTTACGTAAAAAGGTACTCTTATTAGATGACGCTAGGAGCAACCGTTTTCGAAATATTTTAGTTTAAAATAATCGATGCATACGCTTAGTAATAAATATGCTAAGTAAAAACCGCCAAAAATGACGGTTTTATCAAGTAGCCGGTCTTTACTTAGCATATTTATTACTAAGCGTATGCATCGATTATTTTAAACTAAAATATTTCTGAAAACGGTTGCTCCTAGCGTCATCTAATAAGAGTACCTTTTACGTAAAAATGACTAAGAAATCCATTTCTTTACAAAAATGTAAATACAGGGTTGTACAAAAAGTCATGAGTGTGAGAATATACATGTGGCTAGCGCCCTCACAAGTAAGAGCTAAATTAAGAACAAATTCAAATTTCTTATGTCAAGAACGCCCAGGTACCAATTTTCGTTCGGAAATCGGCATTATTTAGGAAATTATGCAGAAAAACATAAATAAAAAATAAAACTTTGACACCCTGTATCTTGAAAGCGAAGCATCTTAGACCACACGTTCATAGGAACTTTTACCTTAAAAATACTTGAAAAATCACTCTCTGAAATATCGGACACTTATTAAATAACACCCTGTATATATTGTTAACAATGCCGCATTTTTGCGGATACGCGGGATCGATGATTTTTATCCCGCAGGTTTGCGGGATTGAAGTTTTGGTGCGGGATTGAATTCCCTACTTCCAGCTAAGTGCAGGGCCGTATTATCCATTAGGCTGACTAGGCTACAGCCTAGGGAGCCATAAAAAAAAATAGGCGCCAGACAGGGAAGTTTTTAAAAATTTTAGGTCAGATGGAGATATTTGGTGACTAATTTCTCCTGTGAATAAGGTGCTTTGGAATGAAATAGACGGAAAAAGGAGGAAAGGACCTTTTTTTTTTTGCTCTTCAAAAATTTTTTTGGTGGAAAATTAGGCGCTCCGGGAATTCTGGCCTAGGGCGCCTCAAACAGTTAATACGGCCCTGGCTAAGTGTACACAAAAACCACAGAATAGATTTGTTTTTAAACGATTTTCATTATTAAAGTCTACAGAGAATTAGAGAAACCATTATATTAATACATTGTCAATATAGGTGCTGAATAATTTGATAGTTGATATCTAATAGAAATTTAATTAGTTACACTAACAACAATTTGTCAATAAATCGTAAGTATACGTGCCAGTTTACATTAAAATTGTAGCTATTCACCTGAATGTGACGACGAAAACATAATATAAAGGTATTTAGGTAGTTTTGCAGTGTTGTGGTTAATTTATAACGGAGTATCAGAAAGCTTTCTTTATATAGGGTGTCCGCTATTTAATGGCACACAGAGAAACCCCAGATTCCTTGTGCCAAAATATTTAGATATAACCAAAGATATGTATATTCTAAAGTTGATAATAGAGACAAAAAGCAACACCATAAATATGCACACTTATACCTATCCGTATACGAAACGAGAAACAATACGTCGGCGATCAAAAAAAGGTTAAAAGCACGGCTTAAAAGCATTTTTAGGTAACGTAATTTAACATTTTTGATGCAACCACTCAAACCAATTTTGTTCAGGGTTTCTATCCTAACTTAGAGGTGTCAAACAGATGCCTAACAGTTTTTTTCGTGATTTTACTATGTTTTAATTACTCTTATTACATGTTTAATTTAACGATGATTGCAATTTTGGATCCAATATTTTTAACTTTTAGCTTTTACCCACTTATCAATCAATCAAAATTTTTGGTTATGAATTTTCTTCGTCTCTCTATCGATCTCGATACGGATTCGTAATGATTTTTTAAACTGCTTTTTCTCGAATAAAAAAGATACAGAGTTTTAAAGGAAAAACATATATTTAATTTATTTCGGTAAGTTTTGATACATTTTAAATATTATGTTAAAACTCGGTATCTAAGGTCTTTTTAATATAAACTTCTCAGGTCTGATATTAGAGACATTTTGCACCTCTTAAAATAACAGACGTTTTTGGCCTCCTTATGGTTATCGTTATTAAACATAACGATTACGGCAGCAGTTTTAGACAGAGATGGTACAGCCTCTTTTAAGAAATTTATCTTGCGTCTGCGCTTTCGACACATAACCTTATTTTTGCCTGTGGTTCACCCATTTTAAAGTTAACGAAAAAGCAGTATTTACTTTTATTCTTCATAAGATATAAATTGATATTTAAATATATGCAAACCCTTCTGTTGATTTCGTTTTTTAAAGTAGATGCAAACAATACAGTATAAGCAAAACACAAAAAGTAAGGTTAGGTTCTAAATTAATTACTGATTTAGAATTTCCATAAAAGTGCAAGTCCGTTTTAATTTCTTAACACTATTTGATTTTTACTACTGCTATAGATTTTTCGCTAATTAGAGCACGTGTACAAATGATATTTTAATTAATACGGCATTAAAATTTTACCCTTTTAAATAATTGATATTAAAATTTTTACAATCCGGCAACCACGCAGTTTAACAATAACGATAACGATAAGCTCTTCGGTATTCATCCGTAATTAAAGGAGTCCGGTATGGTTAATAACGATAACGGATCATGTTTACCTTACGGCACAGTCTCAGAATAACGTTAACCACAACGGAATTGCAAAATAAGGGGTGCAAAATATCTCTATTAACTTGCTTGTGCAAACTAGAGGGTACTACCTAGACTACTTTAAAAAAATTAAACAACGCAATCTTTTTGCATAGGAGGAATTTACTAGTTTGCTTAGATGGTAGATACAGAGTAGCCCAAAAAAGTTGCAATGTTTTAAAGAAATTTAAAGTTGTGTAGGTAGCGCTCTGTAGTTTGCACCCAAAAGTTAATATCCGATCTGAAAAGGTAAAAACCCTTAGATAACCAGCTTTATTACAAGATCTAAACGTATCAAAACTTATCAAAATAACTTTAAAATAATTTTTATGTGGGACATGATTAGCAGAAGAAGAACTCATTGACCCATTCTCCTCTACCATTGAAAAAGGTTTAACATCACATGTAGTAAGCCTGGAATGAATTGTCTTTGGTAAAAACGATAATTTTTTAAAAAGTAGAGGAAAGTGACCAAATATGGAATAGTATCCGTATTATGAAAAGCCGTCATTTCTCTACAACGGAAACTTACACACACGCAACAAAATAAAGGACAAATATATAATAGTTAATAATTACTACAAATGGTTTTTTATTTATAATTTGTATGCAAATTATGTGTAAAAAATCGGTTGTCTGCAAAGTCGGTTTACTGACGATAGTTGAACGTGACAACGTCGAAAAACAATTGATACCACATTCCCCTTTCACTGAACGCTCACTCAAGTGAGAGAGAAACAGATGTCGAACGATGCGGAGATTGTGCCTGCTCTTTGTCGCTCGTTCCGCCCTCTCGCTTGCACTTAAAGCCTTCAATGGAACGGCACATAAGTCAGGTTCCATCGAATTATAAGACGTTACGTAAAAAACAAAATGGTATTCCATAGTTGCTCACTTTCCTCTACTTATAATTTAATTTAAGATGTAAAGATACTTGCATGCTTGTGTGAACATAACGTTCATTTTATTTTCGCGCTATAAAAGTTGGGTCACAAAAATAAACATGAATGTACATGAGTACCTTAAGAACGGTCTAAAGGCACAGGGACCTAGGTCTGGCGAACAGGGAGGATGATGCAATATCTCGTACTCCAGTTTTCGAATAAAGCGATAGTTTTTAGGGTGTGTAAAAGAAAGACTTTGTTTAAAAAGTAGCTTTGTTTTTTGTTTCTTTTATAATAAATATTTAAATTTAGCTGATCTTTAATCAGTTTTATAATACGGTTCGTCTACGCCTGCAAAAACTCTCCCACAAAACAGCGCGCGTGCATGTCTCCGGTTAATTATTCGGAAACCTTGACGGTGGAACAATGACGAAACCTCGAAAGTTTATTTGCATGTGAAAAAATATCGGCCCCGGCCCGGCCGTGTTTACGAGTGAACCACCGTAAAAATCGCTGAATTGTGTGCTTTACTGCCCACACGTGAATATTACTCATTGTGTCCGGGAATCATGGCATTGCCTTGTCCTAATAATAGTTATTTAGTTCCGAATACCTTGTTATTATTATTGATAATTTAATTATTATTATCTACGAATGTTTATACAGGATGTCTCCTAAAAGGTGCGAGAAAAAGGTACCACAGATACCTGAGGCTAAAATATGACGATCTAACCCAACTTATAGTAAGAACATTTTAAAAGCGCAAATTCGGTACTCTTTGAAAATAATACAAAAAACATAAAAAAGGCCGCCTGCAATCGGACTATTTTATAGAAAGGCGCCGCTATTCTTTACAGCGACGCGCCGATACACTGTGGGATAGAAATCCATTATTTTGGCCAAAAGCAACTTTGAAATTTTAATGGCTCATGCTGTGTATTTCAAAGTAGATACTCCAAACTACATGTACGCAAAATTATAAAAGGATATGACGACTTCTATTGGGGTAATAAGAAACTTGAAAATGTATTTTAAGTAAACATAAATATACAACATTTAATCTACTTAGTTTATTATTAGCCTTGTTTACTAAAAAAAGTAAAAGAGTTTAAATAATAAGAGCTATTGTTGTGTTTCCGATGCAGTCTCGCGAAGTCTCGCTACTTTTGTCAAAGATTTTTTTACCTTTTTCTTTATCAGTTTTTGTACTTACAATTGCCTTTCTACTTTTTGCTACTTCTGAGTGTAAGGACAGATACAAGATTTTTTTAATTTATAAGGTTTTCCATTTTAAAATTGATTATGTTTTGTCCTACACTGTATATCCTAAAAGATAAAAGCATTCTGATGAAAGATATGGATTCCACAGAATCTACCCAACAAAACAGTGTTTTTTATTTATTTTATACGTTAAAAAATAAAAAAGTTGGGAAGATGTATCTCTAAAAAAGAAAAATTTAAAATTATTCTTTAGATTTGGATGGTCATATTTCCGAAACTAATTGAGATAGACACAACAAATGTAGTGTTTTTTGGTGGTGATATAATATTCAGGGTATTCCATTTAAAAAATCATACCTATTGTCGAACCCTGTATATCATATGAGATAATAATCATCGGATTACTGATTAGAATATTACCAAATTAACCAAACAAGCTGACATTTTAGTTTATTTTGTACAATAAAAAATAATAATGTTAAGGGGGTGTAAATTTATAATAACATATAATAAGTTTTAGGTTTCAAAAAGCATTTGTAATAATTCATAATATTTTTCCAGTAAAAAGCACCTCATTTTAAGTTAGATTGGTAAGTTTCAGAATTTTGACCAAAAAATTAATTTCTATCCCATAGTGCGATGACCAGCTACATCAACCGGCATATTATAAAAGAAATATAGCAAAGGCGGCCGCGAAGTCAAGCATGCCGATTTATTTGCTTTAAACTTTTTGTGATTTTTTTCTTATCAAAGAGCACCGAATTTACATTTTTAAAGTGTTCCTTCTATACATAAGGCCAGTAAAGCAACAACAGTGGATGTATGTGACTTATCCAATCAGAAAGCTTACATGCGTTTGCGGTATTCACGTTAGGCTGTCTCTTTTCCTCACCTTGCCTATGTGTTAAGTTATTTAAGTCATTTTTTTGTGTTAACCGTATTTATCGGAATGGTTCAAACCGCATTTGATGACAATATAAATATGAGAGTTAGATAGAAAATAGATATTTAAATGTTTTTAAAATGTTTTGAACCGTAACACGAAAAACACCTTTTAGTTGATCCGGCATGTATTAGAATATTTGTATTAACGGATAAAATGGTACAAAATAGTATATTACATTACAAGTGTGGAAAATAACTAATTTCACACGAGTGGGAATATTGTAGCACGAGGCGTTAGCCGAGTGCGACAAACCCACGAGTGTAAGAAAGTCATTTTCACACGAATACTGTACACTATTTTTCCTACGACCACAAATTATTCACCAAAATAATTAATAGTTTAAAAAAACTAAAAATACACGCTTTTATATGCAACCGAACTAAAAATTAGAAAATAATTTTTCATTAAAAAAATATTGTCATTTCATAGTAAAAAGCGTGGGGTGCATTTTACTATTTTTTCATAACTTTTCCATCATAGATATTGGCAAATATAATAATTATAACATTTAAAATATTTATCACCCCACGCTTTTTACTATGAAATGACAATATGTTTTTTTAATGAAAAATTATTTTCTAATTTTTAGTTCGGTTGCATATAAAAGCGTGTTTTTTAGTTTTTTTAAACTATTAATTATTTTTCATTTTTTAGTTTCTGCTACTCTTGACAAAATGGCGAAAAAATTTTTTAATGAACAAGAGTGGCAAATTTTAAAATTTTTCCAACAGATTGCAACTCACTAAAAAATTTCTTCTTCATTAAGTAGCAAAGTTTGAAATTTTGCCAACAGATGGCAATCCAGGCAATGTTTGGACCGTTGCCAATATATTGCAACCCACTAAAAAATTTCTTCTTCATTTAATAGCAAAGTTTGAAATGTTGCCAACAGGTGGCAACCTAGGTGTTGTTTTTATATTTTTATAATATAAAGGAAAAATTTTTTTCCTGGCGATCCAAAAAAGAATGTTAATTTTTATTAATTGCACATTATGTATTATGTATACATTACACATAATGTAATTTTTATTATGGAATCCTTGAACTAATGGTGCAACTAACTCTATATTTTTATTGTTCATAAAAATTGAACACTCATGGTGCAACTAACCATATTGTGTAAAAACTAAAAAATTTCTTCTTCATTTAATAGCAAAGTTTGAAATGTTGCCAACAGATGGCATCCTAGGTGTTGTTTTTATAATATAATGGATTTTTTTTTCCTGGCGATTCAAAAAAGATAACGGGATACTGTTTTTAAATTATTGCATCTTCATCGGTCCTTGACACGTGTGCAAAGTTTCAAAGAAATCGAATAGCTGGAAGTTGGTTAAAATTAGGCTCAAAGATTCCGTTACATAGATAGATAGATAGATAGATGGATAGTTACAACCCAAGTTAATAAAAGCGTGTTAAAAAACAAATTAAAGTTTGTCTGTTCAGAAAAAATAAAAAACAATTGAGAACTTTGCAACACTAGGGTGATATTTACTTTGCAACACTAGTGTGATATGTACTTCTCCTCACTGACATATTATACTGTTTTGACAATATTTTTACATCGAAAATCACCTACCTAGAAGCATTATATAACTTTTATCATTTTGGAATTTAAAAAGGCCCCCACTTAATAAAAATTGTATGGTTTTGTTAGGTAATAACGGTAATAGTTTAATACGGTTTTCTGCTATTATAAGGGTTTTTTAAAAATTATCGATACTTACATATTTTAGACACTCTTCTAAATAAAACGTAAGTGGCGCATATCCAAAATATTCCGTTTTTAAAAAACATTAGTAAACAAACTTACGGGACCGGGGAGTGAAAAGGGGTGCTGGGTGGGGTAAAATTGGTAAAACGAGTTAATGAAACTGAACATCACATGTAAAATTAAGTAAAAATTACAGTTTTTCCTCATATTTTTAAGAAAAATTATGAAAATTGTAAATGCATAACCTAAAGTCCTAAAAGTAAAAAAAACTACTACTAAACGTCAGTTACCATGCAAAATATGGAAAGCATTTATGGAAAACATTTGGCAACGTCGGAAGAGTCTGATTCTATTTATGAATGAATAAAAGAAAGTGGATTCATAAAGTGTGTATTAGCCTTAGGTTTAATTAGGGATTAAAAAAAAAAGATTTAACTAGTTGTTTGAGTACACGAAGAAAGAGAGAAAGGAATTTGATCTATAGGCTTTTTTTCTCTGGCGCTTTAGGTCGAACGGTCAAGCGGCAAGGCTCCCTCTATTAAGTGCGTGCTCAAAGGTAGAAGGGAGATTTTTAATTTGATCTACTTACCTGACAACACTGTGCCACTGAGCAAGCAGTCAGTGAAAGTTGTTTTTTGTGGTTATGTCTATTTTTGTTTATGTTTTTATTTTTTCAGAAATTTTATTATTACTCTTTTTAATATTAGAAGAAAGCTTATACTGTGTAGTAACTTAACGTCAATAAAATTATTTTCGCTAATTTGGGTTCTACTGTTTAAGGTAAGTAAAAAGTATTTTTAACTTTCACTACAATAAATATGTCACTTGCAAAACCAATAGCAGTTTTTAGAATAACATCATAATATACATATATCACAAGAGTGTTGTAAAGTACTTTGCAACACTAGTGCTCTAAAGTACTTTGCAACACTAGTGTGATATAACGCATTTTCTATGCATGAAACCAGTGTGCTATTTGCTATTTTCACAAGTGGTCGTAGGAAAAAAATTTAGTGATATTGGTGGAGTTTAAAAGTCATGTTTTACGAAGCTAACGTTTTTCGTGGAAGTGGGAGTATAGTTTGATTCAAGTTGTCTGGTTAATGTTATTTTTTTTAAATCTTACCATGTCACGTCAATAACTATCAACATTTA
>JACEGR010011193.1:0-15802 GCA_014170235.1 Listronotus bonariensis | reverse complement strand
CAACCAAATTCCATATTCAAATACTGCAAAGTATCTGGGAATAACATTAGATGCGAAGCTTTGCTGGAAAGCTCATGTTAAAAAAAGAGAGAAGAGTTGGAATTAAAATACAGAAAAATGTACTGGCTAATTGGACGAAATTCTACCCTTTCCGTGTACAATAAGGTTTTATTGTACAAGCAAATGTTAAAACCAGTATGGACTTATGGTATACAGCTATGGGGTTGTACCAAACAAACCAACAGAGACGTAATCCAACGGTTTCAAAATAAAGTACTCAGGAACATTGTAAATGCCCCTTGGTATGTAAGAAATAGTGACATCCATAGGGATCTTAAGATGGACACTGTAGACAAAGAAATAAAGAAGTTCGCAAAGAGACATGAAGATCGACTCCACCAACATGTGAATCCTGAAGCCATCCAGCTCCTGGATAACTCACAGCTAGTGCGTAGACTCCACAGAACTAAACCGTTTGAGTTACTTTAAAAAAAAATAGGTGCCAAAGTGAGACTATAATGTGCATAATAAAAAATAGTGCAAAAAAGTGACAAAACCTAAAAGGACACCATTGGGTAAACTTTAGACTAAGTAGTAGACATTAGAATTTTAGGTTAGGAATAAATTGCTCATTGGTCTGTTAGACCAGATTGCAATAATAAAAAAGCACCTAGGTGTTTTTTCATAAGAAAAATATATTGTATTACTAATAAAAAGGTATTTTAAAAAGTCTTTAAAAATACCACAGGTAATATGTCCATCTCTTATATCCTGGAAATACGGTTTTCAAATCTAGAAAACAGTAATCTCTATTCTATCTATTGCACTAGGCTTAGTGCCTACTACACCTTAATGCTTAGTGCTGATACCTTAGAGCTGTGAAAATCATGAAAATTTAGCATAATCTAGATGACAATATTTACAAAACTATAAGAGATAGACATATGAAATGAAGTATATGCTTAAAGCTATTTAAAATTTATTTTTATAGTAAAACAATATACAGCCTGTTTCATTTAAAAAACGCTAGTTTACTATCAAAACCTGACGATGGCTATAATTCCGAAAAATTTGATATATCACATGTAGTTTTATTTTAGGGCTTTTAAATTATTTTTTAATGCTAATAAAATATGCAAGGTGTTAGATTTGAAAAGGTTATTCTGCTTTATAACATTAAAACCCGATTGGCAATGGCGTTTTCCAATCTTTAATCTTAAACAGCGTCAAAAATGTTACTAGTTTGCCGATGTAAACTATTTTGTTTTTAAAGAAATAACGAAGTTAGAGTCAAATACTTAATTTCATTAAACTTCTATAGATCAAACTTTAAAATCAAAGGTTGTTTTACCTCAGTTAATTTTAGCATTAATTTTTTTGTTAATGTCTTATAAAATCAAAAGTTTTCTCTAAATATTTAATAAACATCTTTTAATCTACCTTAAATTACTTCTTTATTAAAAAGAATATTTATAACACATTTTTTTGGACCCAATTCGTTTTTAGGTCAAAGTAGTAAAAGCAATTTATTCTGGGATTTATCTTTATATTTATGGTGGCTTATAGAATGCAAGTGTTCTGTTTCCTACATCTGGGTATTTGTTGGACTTTTATTATCATCCGGTATTTTACGTGTATTCAACCCCTTTTTCGGGGTATTTTCGGGAAAAATTAAAAGCTCAATATTATATGCTTTAAGCAGCATGTGGCTTAAGGTAAAACAAAAAAAAAAAAAATAAAAGTTTTAAATACGTTAATAAAAATGTAGATATTATTTTTTAAACTATTATAAAAAAGTTACAGTGTTTAACTTAAGTTTTGTTTCATACATAGTTTGCTGTTCTTGCTCTCTTGAGAACAGTAACTATTAAGTCACGTAGAAAGTTTAGGGAAAATATAGTTTGCATGGAGTTATTTAACCATAAACTTCTCTTGCCAGAATACCTATCTTTATCGTGCGCTCATTTTTATTTTTGCATAGTATGTTACCGCACCATATTCGGTGGCATATAGATTCAATTGGCCACGAATATTTACATGAATTACCCAATTACTTATTTAATTTCACGAAAATAATAGGCATCATTGTCTGACAACCTAAATAACACAAAGCAGGATAATAGTCAGTGTTTCAAGAAACTTTATATATAGCCATAAAGATTAAGTTCTTCGTTATTTAGACTTGAACTACAGATAAACCGAAACTGACTTTGCACGTTTTGTTTCATTGCTGAATTTTTAATTAAATCCATAATGGCAACCACTTAAACGGTTCTCAAATCTGGGGCATGGCGACTTACAACCCTTCGCCATCTTGATTCCATTCAAAGAAGAACTGTTCGCCTCATTAATGATCCATCACTTACAGAAAGACTTTCTTTTCTCGCCCATCGTCGGGATGTGGGAAATTTGTCGCTTTTTTATAGGTACTTCCATGGTTTTTGCTTTAGAGGACTGTCTAATATAACTTCTCGACTTACGGTTCCCAACACCTACGTTAGTATTTAGACTTTTAGCCTTTGTGGATTGTTCAAAAGCCAAAAAAAAAAAAATACTTTAGAATATATGCCAAATTGCTTAATCAACATAAATGTCGCTTTTACGTTTAAAATCGCTAAATAAAACCAGTGGTTTTTTTTATTACAAATATTCGGGTAAATAAAAAAGTTTCATAATATTAAATATGTAAAATTTACCACCTATTTTTAATTCTAATTTAATTTAATGTCTTTTATTAGATTTAAAACACATTTTAAAGTTTGATTTATTCTGTTAATTAATTTTTTAATTAAAAACACATTATAATATTTTTTAGTCACTAACAAAACTAAATTCAAAAACACGACAAAGAACAGCTTTAGCGTTTTGCTAAACTCAAAGTCAAACCTGTGTTTATTTTTAACATATAACCCGCCTTTAACCGCCTGTTTATAAACTTTAAATGTCATAGTTCAACTTGTAGCTTGCAGAGGAAAAATATTTAACCACAAACTACCTAGCTTAAATTGCTTTTAGAATTCCTTTTACCCAAAGAAACAGCTTGTGCACATGGGCGTAGACAGGTGGGAGCAATTGTAGGCTGCGCCTATGTGTGTGTGGACAATATGTAATATTGATTTAAATATATCTGTATTTTTAGATTTAAGAGACTAACCAATACTAATGACTTCAGAAATTTTTAATTAAAGTTCATGTACCTCAAAAACTTTTACATTATTTATGCTATTGTTAGTTTTTCTTTGCCTGTACCTGGGGATTTACTACAGCGCGGCAGAAAAATAAACCGGAGGATACCTTGTACCTGGTTAAGTACCTTCACCAAATATGAAACACGTTTACAGGGCCGATTATAAAAACAAAAATATATTCATCAGCAATTTTGAGAGCGTCAGATTAAAATAGGGTGAGTTAATTACATGCCAAACAGTGTATACAGGGTGATCATCTTAAAGCGGTACTATTGCTAACTTCCCTATTATTGGAGATAATAAGTCGATTAAATTAGTAAAGTTGTAGTATATTTTTCGCTGATTAACGTGCTGCCAACCAAAAATAATTAAACATCGGGTTTTCGATTCATAACAAAAATGTCATTTTTTAAATGGAAAACCCTTTATGTTACATCACCCTTCGAAAGATCTATCAAAGAGCTTTAAAAAAGTCCACATGTGATATATACAATTTTTAACAGTTTCGGAAATATGGCCATCCTCGACAGTTTAATAGTAAACCGGCATTTTTAAGTAAACACTCTGTATATTACATCACCATTTAATATATATTTTAGAAAGCTTGAAGAAGATACCACATTTATTATGTCTATCTCTTAAAGTTTAAAAATATGACCATTCAAATTATTTACATACATGTACCCACCAAAATAAAATAGTGAACTATAAAAAAATAACTTCTTAGCCATAAATTTGGACTTTCTTGGACAAATTCGCTACCCTGTGTGTTTAAAATGGCGAGAAAACTCCAAATTTTATTTTTCTAATGCTGTTTTCTTTTTAAAAAAGGTATAATCATTAATTGACGTCAAAGAAATGTTTTAAAATTTATTATACTTCAAATAATAAACTTTATGTTTTAGAACTGCTTAAATATCTTGATTATTAAATGTAAATTTTTCTGCTTATGTTATTTATATTTAAGCGTTTTCCTAAAATAAAGCAAATTTATAATTCTGTATTATTACGCCACAATGCTAAAGCAAACATTTAAGCTAATTTACCTTTCAAGAAACTTTCTTTTCAAGGATTAAGATACTAAAGTTATAAAGGAGTTTAACATTTTCGAGACCGCTGTGTTATTTAAAATAGGTTAAATTTAATTGTAAAACAAAGGCACAAAAGAACGTTTATTTCTTTTATTACAAATAATTAATATCTACTTAATATTATTATAATAAATTAATAAGGTAAAACAGTTTACTTTCTATAATCAAAGATTGATTTCCTGGAAATAAAATTGACATTCGGGTTTTATAAAAAAAATTATGAAACATTCTGTATATTTTATTATCATTAGAAAGATCGTTTAAAAATACCATACGTAATATATCCATATTTTCATAGTCTTGAAAATATGGCCAACGTCAAATTTTGGTAATACAATAACATTATTTAAAAGAAACACTCCATATATTGTATTACTAACAACCAAATTCCATATTCAAATACTGCAAAGTATCTGGGAATAACATAGATGCGAAGCTTTGCTGGAAAGCTCATGTTAAAAAAAGAGAGAAGAGTTGGAATTAAAATACAGAAAAATGTACTGGCTAATTGGACGAAATTCTACCCTTTCCGTGTACAATAAGGTTTTATTGTACAAGCAAATGTTAAAATCAGTATGGACTTATGGTATACAGCTATGGGGTTGTACCAAACAAACCAACAGAGACGTAATCCAACGGTTTCAAAATAAAATACTCAGGAACATTGTAAATGCCCCTTGGTATGTAAGAAATAGTGACATCCATAGGGATCTTAAGATGGACACTGTAGACAAAGAAATAAAGAAGTTCGCAAAGAGACATGAAGATCGACTCCACCAACATGTGAATCCTGAAGCCATCCAGCTCCTGGATAACTCACAGCTAGTGCGTAGACTCCACAGAACTAAACCATTTGAGTTACTTTAAAAAAAAATAGGTGCCAAAGTGAGACTATAATGTGCATAATAAAAAATAGTGCAAAAAAGTGACAAAACCTAAAAGGACACCATTGGGTAAACTTTAGACTAAGTAGTAGACATTAGAATTTTAGGTTAGGAATAAATTGCTCATTGGTCTGTTAGACCAGATTGCAATAATAAAAAAGCACCTAGGTGTTTTTTCATAAGAAAAAATATATTGTATTACTAATAAAAAGGTATTTTAAAAAGTCTTTAAAAATACCACAGGTAATATGTCCATCTCTTATATCCTGGAAATACGGTTTTTCAAATCTAGAAAACAGTAATCTCTATTCTATCTATTGCACTAGGCTTAGTGCCTACTACACCTTAATGCTTAGTGCTGATACCTTAGAGCTGTGAAAATCATGAAAATTTAGCATAATCTAGATGACAATATTTACAAAACTATAAGAGATAGACATATGAAATGAAGTATATGCTTAAAGCTATTTAAAATTTATTTTTTATAGTAAAACAATATACAGCCTGTTTCATTTAAAAAACGCTAGTTTACTATCAAAACCTGACGATGGCTATAATTCCGAAAAATTTGATATATCACATGTAGTTTTATTTTAGGGCTTTTAAATTATTTTTTAATGCTAATAAAATATGCAAGGTGTTAGATTTGAAAAAGGTTATTCTGCTTTATAACATTAAAACCCGATTGGCAATGGCGTTTTCCAATCTTTAATCTTAAACAGCGTCAAAAATGTTACTAGTTTGCCGATGTAAACTATTTTGTTTTTAAAGAAATAACGAAGTTAGAGTCAAATACTTAATTTCATTAAACTTCTATAGATCAAACTTTAAAATCAAAGGTTGTTTTACCTCAGTTAATTTTAGCATTAATTTTTTTGTTAATGTCTTATAAAATCAAAAGTTTTCTCTAAATATTTAATAAACATCTTTTTAATCTACCTTAAATTACTTCTTTATTAAAAAGAATATTTATAACACATTTTTTTGGACCCAATTCGTTTTTAGGTCAAAGTAGTAAAAGCAATTTATTCTGGGATTTATCTTTATATTTATGGTGGCTTATAGAATGCAAGTGTTCTGTTTCCTACATCTGGGTATTTGTTGGACTTTTATTATCATCCGGTATTTTACGTGTATTCAACCCCTTTTTCGGGGTATTTTCGGGAAAAATTAAAAGCTCAATATTATATGCTTTAAGCAGCATGTGGCTTAAGGTAAAACAAAAAAAAAAAAAAATAAAAAGTTTTAAATACGTTAATAAAAATGTAGATATTATTTTTTAAACTATTATAAAAAGTTACAGTGTTTAACTTAAGTTTTGTTTCATACATAGTTTGCTGTTCTTGCTCTCTTGAGAACAGTAACTATTAAGTCACGTAGAAAGTTTAGGGAAAATATAGTTTGCATGGAGTTATTTAACCATAAACTTCTCTTGCCAGAATACCTATCTTTATCGTGCGCTCATTTTTATTTTGCATAGTATGTTACCGCACCATATTCGGTGGCATATAGATTCAATTGGCCACGAATATTTACATGAATTACCTAATTACTTATTTAATTTCACGAAAAATAATAGGCATCATTGTCTGACAACCTAAATAACACAAAGCAGGATAATAGTCAGTGTTTCAAGAAACTTTATATATAGCCATAAAGATTAAGTTCTTCGTTATTTAGACTTGAACTACAGATAAACCAAAACTGACTTTGCACGTTTTGTTTCATTGCTGAATTTTTAATTAAATCCATAATGGCAACCACTTAAACGCTTAACACTAGTTGCAGAATAACTATTTTCTTATTTTGTGTTACACTCATTCCCTAAATCATAAAAATTCTTAAAAAAATAGAATATTGACTGCAACAGCAGAAAGCAAAACTTGACTATGAAACGTCATTATGTTCTAAATTTGCAACTGCAACGTTGCCAAGTCGCTTAATTTTAGTTTTAAATCACATCCTTAAATTTAAAAGGTATACTTTTTCACTAAAGGAAATAAAATGCTGGATAGTAATTTCGTTGTTACCTGGTATATTACGAAAAATTAGCTGCTTACTGTTAACGTTTCCTTTTTTCCCCACTTTCGCTAACTTAAATGGAGTGTCGCGTTACAACGAAATAATATTAGGCTCTCCAGTCTTAAGATCTCTCTCTCAATTATTTTTAATTACCCATAACACATAATGTAGGTCAGTGGCGGCTGGTGTTTAATTTAAAAATTTTCATAGTTGCAACTTAATTATTCAAATATTTTAATTGTTTCCAAATTTTTTTATGGACAGCATAGCAGAAAAAATATACATGAGAAACAAATACAGGGTGTTTCCTTACTACGGTACTCAACTTTCGGGGGTAATTTCTTGTCATTTTATGAAAAAAGTTTCTACAAGATATATCCGGACTTGCTTTATTTCTAAACTACAGGATGTTAAAATTTAAAAAAATCCGATATGATTAAAATATCTTAAACACCCTTAAACCGATTTGGTTGAAATTTGGTACATTGGTTAAATGTAATAATGCGATTTTAAAGCTCTAGTAGGTTTGGGTTTATTGAGTACAGTGGCGTCTCAGTGGGCACCAAAGTCCCAACTTCCAGAGAGCATCCATATACAACATGAAATTAAATAATAGTAGTAATATTAGTAAATAAGTACATTGACTTTTACTAAAAAAAAACGACTACACATTTATTTTAGGGCCAAAATTGTTATTTTTTAATTTTTGGTATTCATTTCATTTTGTCTATAGGTAGGGATCCACGATATAAGTGTTTCATTAAATTTTTGTATTTTTGTTTTTTTACACACTGCTGGTAAAACAATCTTTATTATTGGTAGAATATTTTAAAAATGTCATGACACAATATTGTAAAGGTAGAAATCCACGTCAAGTTTCTTTGTAAAAACATACAGGAAAACTAAAATTTTTTAACTCACGTCACAAAAATTTAATAAAAAGCTTTCATCGTGAATTCCTAGCTTATAGATACTTATAAGAATGTTTAAAATAGGTTTTAAAACAATAGAAATTTTTTTATTTTTTTATTTTTTTATCTTTGGACCAACCACGAAGGCTTAAAGCCTAAATACTAACGTACGTAAGTTTGTTGACACGGGACTTAAATACTTGAAGATTTGGGGGAAGGAAAGAACTCCGCGGGCAGCAGGTTCCACATTCTAGAAACTCTAGGGACAAAAATACGAACAAAGTGAGAAGTTCGGGGCCTGTCCAGTTGGACCATATAGGGATGCATACGCGCGGTACCACGAGTTTCTCTGTTGGGAACCGTGAGTGGAGGAACTATACTGGACAATTCTTCAGAGCAGAAGCCATGGAAGTACCTATAAAAAAGCGATAAATCCCCCATAGCCCGGCGATGGGCAAGAGAGGGAAGCCTTTCTGTAAGTGAAGGATCATTAATGAGACGAATAGCCCTTTTTGAATAGAATCAAGAATGCTTAGGGTTGTGGGGGCCGCCATGCCTCAGATATGGAAACAATATTCCAAGGGAGGTCGTATTTGGGACACATATTATAAAGTGCATAAATTAGAAGCGAAAAAATACTTTTTGGCTCGAAAGAGAAATCCAAGCTTTTTGAAGCTGCCGTGGCTATAAATACAATGTGTTTATGGCAGTTAAGGTTACTTTCAAATGTGACGCCTACAAGATTAAATGTGTCTTTGCTCTGTAAAACTTGGCCGCTCATAAATAGAGGATGAGTATTTGATGACTCTTTTCGCGACAAGGAACATGATTGTGTTTTGGATGCAATAAAATGTACGAGATTTTTGGCGCCCCAATCCAATATTAAATTAAGATCCTGCGAAAGAGATATCTGAATCGCTCTGCGTTTGTTTTCCAAGTCAGGTTTAGTAATGGGTTTAGGAAACTGAAAACTGAAGTGAAGGGGTACTATCGTCGGCGAAACTATGAATGGAATTAGTTGTGGACGAGAGAAGGTCGTTAATGTGAATAAGAAACAATGTTAGTGCCAGAACTGAGCCCTGAGGGACTCCAGCATTCACTTGGCGAAAGCTTGAAGAATGGCTCCACAATCCACAATAACTGATATTAGTTTAGTTGAAAAACCTTAGACGGAAAGTTTATTAAGAAGTGCGACATGCCAGACCTGGTCAAAAGCTTTGGATATATCAAGAGCAACGATCTGGGACGCACCTAGAAACTCAAGAGACTTATTCCAACAGTTTGTTACGAAGGAAAGAAGATCTGCTGTAGATCTTTTGTGGCGAAATCCATACTGCCTGTCATGCAAAATTTTGTGTTTTTCTAAGTACTTAAGAATTTGTAAATTAATTAATTTTTCCATTACTTTACAAAGAACTGAGAGAATTGAAATTGGTCTATAGTTAGATGGAAGGGATTTAGATCCTTTCTTGGGAATAGGTTGAACACGTGCAGCTTTCCAGCTTTCCGGAAAGATACCTGTGTCGTAAGAAATTCGAAAGAGCCGAGTTAAGATTGGTGCAAGTTCTGGGGCACATTTTTTAAAACCATTGCTGGTATGCCATCCAGCCCAGACGATTTCTTGGTGTAAAGGGAAGAAAGGATACGCTTAATGTGTTTTACTTTAAAAATAATATCGGGCATTTATGAGAAACTGGAGTAACCGCTGGAATTGGATAATTTACGGGAGGGTCAAGGGTTGAATTGGCAGCAAATTGTTTGGCAAATAGTTCTGCCTTTCCTTTAGCGGTAGAAATAATTTCATCTTCCAAAGTTAGTGGTGGGAAAGAACTGGTACAAAAATTCCTACTTATGTTTTTCGCAAAGGACCACAACGTTTGTCGAAGGAGTCTTTGGCTTCAGAAATTGTTTGATTGTAGTAGTTTCTTGTTTCAATGCTGGTCTGTCGGTTTTCTGGACTAGGATCCTGTAGAAACTTCTTGTAAGCCTGAACTTTTAAAATTTTAGCTTTATCACAAGATTTGGAAAACCAGGGTTTGTTATTGTTCGGCGTATCAACCCTATCGGGCATTTTTGCCCATTGGTAGGGTCTTAAAAGAGTAAAGTTTTTCTCTAAAAACGTTCAGTTATTCACAGAACACACTTCACAATATTCAACGTTGTTTAAGTGAGCGAGGCTTTCCGGACCTCCCCAGGTATGCGGGGATCAAATCATGGTCTCCAAACATCTGTAAGGCCCAATTTTAGATTTTTTCTTGTCATACTTATGGTTTATACAATACTCTGGCTTTATTATAAAAATATTTTAAATGATAATATTGACCCAATCTTTGTTGCTTAGATTAACGATTGACATGAAATATTAACAGGTAATATTAAATTGGGCTGTACCATGATCTCGGCATTAACCCGAAAGCAGAAAAATTTTTATTGGCAAAATGCTCCCCTAGTGCAGATATCAGGAAATCTAAATATTAAATGAAAATCGATCGCTTCAAAAAATCGCATGGCTTAGCAATGTGATTGGACCAATATTGTTGGCGAAGTACATACGAGGGACACATTACTTTTATTGTCAGCGCAGTTTTGGTAAAAGTGTTAAAAAATGTTATTCAAATCTTGTAGACGGCAAAAAATAATGATGATAAATTAAATTGTTTAAATTTCTTCTGATTTACTTTCACACAAAATGTTACCGTTAGATTTTTTTAAGTAATAATCTAAATCTTATGTATGTTTGTCAACACTAAGTTTTTTTTTAATAAAATAAAATAAACCAGCTTTAGATACTTTATAACTTATTCTAACCACTGGAAAAGCAAGCATAGTATATTAGGCAGAACTAAAGCTATCCATGTGTTTAGGAGAATGTTAAAAGAGGATAGCACAACAATAATATTTGCATTTTCTCAGCCATCCAGACTGCTCTTAAAGCCTTAAATATTCATTTACCAATCTAAAAGTCCTGGAGGCCCGGAAAAGCTAGGTAGGTTTAAGCTGGGAGAAAAGAAGGCAATACGAAAGCACAGACATAAAATACCTTTAGTCTGACACGCTTAGTCTGTTAGAAAGTTTAATGATTCAGAGTTGTTTCTCACACTATGAAAACAGGTTATTAAAATTAGAGTAGCTGGTCTTAAAAACAATATCTAGACTTTAAGCATACATCACCTGGTAAAGCAAGGAAACCCTAGACAACCCCTTTAAGAAACTTTAAGCTGAGTGGTACCCAAGTAATCTACTAGGAACCTTCTGAGGATGCCAACCATTCGCGCTGGCAAAATATCAAGGAAACAAAATCTACAACCGATGGCCGAAAAGCCCAAAAGTTTAGGTTTAGGATAAGCTGAGGTCCTCCATCTGAGCCGCACTCAGTTAAGGTAAGTTACGAGACTTTTGACAGACCACCTTCATTTAAGGAATCACTTGCAAAAAATAGGCATATGGATCTCAGCCTCTCGCACATAATATAAAACTGCCTCATATGAAAGACATACTCTGTTAGAAATATACATAGCGGAAATACTCTTCCGCACAAAGTTGTGTGTTTATGACGTAGTGACGAGGAACGAGGTTAGCGGCGCGGCTCAACAAAATCACCTATATTGTACAGTAACATAAGAATGCTTCCTCCCTAAAAACCTTTTTGACATAAACACAGCCTAAGGATCTTAGCAAAAATCTACTGGACCTGATAAGGGAAGCACAAAAAACCAACAGGCACCAGTGAAAACATGATCGCATTTACCAGGCCTAAACTATACGACCAACTTATCAAAGTTTTTTAAATATTTAAGCAATATTAAAAAATTGGTAACAACGAAAATAATCCTAAATATTTATTAAAACCATACGTTTGCGTTGATTTATATAAAAAAATTGAAAAATATTACTTTTAAAACGCTTTTTAATTTAACTACAGAATAGGCATGATGATAGTTTTAAAAAAGTGTTTTATGATGTTCTTCTATGTGCTGTTAAAAAAAAATATTCTTGAAAAAATTATAGTAGGAAGGGTGGTACCCGCTTAAATATACATTTTATCATGACGTCGCTATTTATACAGGTTGTTTTCTAATTGAGATAAGAAAATTTAATGGCGTACTCCTGAGACATTTTTGGAAAAAAGTATAAACATGGGTCCTTAAATTTTTCATTATTAAGATAGAGGGAGTTAAACGTTTTAAAAAACGTAAAAATTTCTAAAACTCGTTTTTTGGATAATGTGCCAAAATACATATAAACAAAATATAATTAAGTATTTATTGCTGTTGTAACATAATCAGTAAGAAGAAGTTATAACACTTAATTTTTAAAAGAAAAAATGCTCCTATATTTTCTGTATGGTCCAGGATTATTTAATTAAGCAGATTTTTTTCTAGAATACCAAGCGTACGTAAAAATATAAGAAAACTAAAAAGTTGTATTTTTAGGTGCTCTATCCACAAAAAATATTAAAGTTGCAAAAAAATTAAATGCACGTTTATTTTTCTGTCAATAATATTAGCTAATATGCGTCCCACGCCGCCACTGGTCTCACTAATAAATATTGATTTAGGGCGAAATTAACTTCCCATTTTAACAAATACAACAAATTTTATGAAAATCGCATATTTTAGCTATTATTAAAAATCCAATTTTTCTTTTAAAGTTTAATACCCGGTATCTTAGAAACAAAGCATTTCCAGACCTATGTTTATATGAACTTTTTTCATATAAATCCGCCCTGGATTTTTTTCCCGAAATTAGGAAATACCCTGTATAGACGTGAGGTCATTCATAAACATGGGTGCAGTAGTGCGTTTCTCTTTCACAAAAGCTGTTAGCATGCAAAACAGCAACGCAAGCTCCAGTAGGTGTATGCTCTAAAGGGTACCTCAAATAACCATATTAAATTTGTGATATTGAACACATTTTATCTATTCATGATGTCATTCCCTCTGATTGGTGTTTCTGTTTTCTGGCGGTTTTTATTTTATAAAAAGTAAATATTACCTTTTATTACATATTTGAAATAAACACGTTTCTTACAATTCTTTAATCCTCATGCATATTGTGACGTTAAATTTTGGAATTACATATAGGGCCACTATTACGTCACTGGGCAAATGTACCATATGGAACTATCTTCTTGGGACCATGAGACCGGTGGACCATCAAAACTAACTTTGCATTAAAAAAAACCAACGTAACTTATTTGATTAACTAAATTTAGTACGAGCATATCCCTAGGGATAGCCCGTACGGGGCTTAACTCAAACTTTAACTTTTTACTTGACTTTACTAACTACTTCTTCTCTGATAAACAATCCCCTTTAATTTCTTTCTCTCTTCTTTAAATATCAAATTTTCCAGTATTTGTTTTGCATTTCTAGGCAACTCAGCTTGTTTAATGTTTTTGTTTTATTATTATAAGAGTAACCTAGAAAATTGTTTGATTTATACTTTTTAAACCTTGACACCTCACGTATTGTTTTATGTCCCAAATTTCCCAATGTTAAGTAACCCAATTATATTTATTTTTAAAATTCACAAAATGTATACTTTTTTATACTAGGTGTTCACATATGCCCCTCCCTGAAAGCGTTGGACCCACAACGCTATTAGAAATCAGACAAATTTACTTTAAACCTTTAAAAAAAAATTAGCAATATTATCGAAAAACGATAGTTCCATATAGCTTACAAATATTTAAAACCTAACATTATGTTACTTATTATATAAATTATATTTATCGTAAATAATCTTAACGTTTTATTAAATTTTTTGTTTTTTTCAATTAATTTTTTTTCTAAAAATAATTCATTTAGGTTATATTTAACATTATGACTTTTTTTTGAAATTTTAAAAAATTCTTCCGGAGAAATTATCTAAAATAATTATTTAAAAAGTTCTAGAGATGTTTTTGCTGAAATAATTAGTTCAAATAAGATTTTAGCCTAATTGTTAAAAACCTTTTTAAGCTTTTCTTTAAGTAGGTACTTTAAATAAATGTAGTTTTAACGGTAAGATTATTTTTTAGACAAAAAATGAGCTAATTATTGTTACTCATAAATTGTATTTTTTTTTATTAATCTTTAAGTTTACAAGATATTTATGTACTACACAAACAGCTAAATAAGCAAAAAAGTTTGTGTTATTTAAAACTGACCAGTATGTAACAATAAAAGTGTACTTGGCCTTGTCTCGTCAGCAAAACGTTGAACCATTAAAAAGTAATTCAATGATTTATTTAATATACCAGTGGGAAAAAAATAATTAACTATGTTTTACATGTACTATTAATTAGGTGACTTTTTTCTATTTCATCTTTTGCTCTTTTTTAAATTTATTGGATAGTTTAAAAACAAAAAAAATATCTCTTACATAAAAAGAAAATCAATTTTTTTTATATTTATACTTAGAAATTAACCTAATATTCCACATTCTTCTTATACTAGCCTTTATAAAAAAATTTGCGTCCACCTTGCCTGCCTGTCCATGTCCTTGATGGTGCGTTCCATTGGCCATTTGTCCCGTACTTCTCCACGTCCCATTGTCTGCCTTTCATTCCCATTTTCTTCTTCCACATCAGGTTACTGCAACTTCATGCCAATTTCCCCATATCCTGAGCTTTCTCAGGGCCGCTTAACTGTCTTGTACCCCACAATTCAAGACCATACTTCAGAGCTCTTCCCCATACTAGAGCTGCGGCTTCCAGTGCTAATGCAGCCTCCTGCTGCTTCTAAACTCCGTTTTCACGACGTAAAACAACAACTTCAACGCAAATAACTATTTCATATTATTCTTCAACAACTCTGGCTAACACCATTTAGCCATATTTCAAAACTGAAGATATACCTTATCTTCCTTTTCTTGTAGCTACGCTGCTACCTCCTTGCAGCTACGCTACGCAACATATTTTTTCCCCATCTTCGTCACTTCACACACATTTCTTCTCCGGGGAACGGGACGCCTTTACCATATATATGGCATTTTCTTCCACAAATACACTGAGGGGTAGGAAGGGCGTACCATGAGCGACTTTTCCTATTGCTTCACAAAGGGCACTGGAACTGGGGCGGGCACAGCTTACCATAACCGACGTTTCACAAAGGTCACTGGGAACGTGGGCGCCTCCACCATATGTGACGTTGAACATTTTGAAATACTACTTGACGTCACTTGGGCAAATGGACCATATGGAACTATCTTCTTGGGACCATGAGACCGGTGGACCATCAAAACTAACTTTGCATTAAAAAAACCAACGTAACTTATTTGATTAACTAAATTTAGTACGGGCATATCCCTAGGGATAGCCCGTACGGGGCTTAACTCAAACTTTAACTTTTTACTTGACTTTACTAACTACTTCTTCTCTGATAAACAATCCCCTTTAATTTCTTTCTCTCTTCTTTAAATATCAAATTTTCCAGTATTTGTTTTGCATTTCTAGGCAACTCAGCTTGTTTAATGTTTTTGTTTTATTATTATAAGAGTAACCTAGAAAATTGTTTAATTTATACTTTTTAAACCTTGACACCTCACGTATTGTTTTATGTCCCAAATTTCCCAATGTTAAGTAACCCAATTATATTTAAATTTCCCAAAAATGTATATTTTTAAAATTCCCAAAATGTATACTTTTTATACTAGGTGTTCACAATATCATAAATACAAAATAACATCACTTATTTATTTTCGGATGTTGTCATTATTCCTAT
>JACEGR010011192.1:0-15803 GCA_014170235.1 Listronotus bonariensis | reverse complement strand
CAAAACACTAATTCAAAGTGTAAAAGCTTAAAGTGTTAAAAGTTACTTTTTAACACGTTATGTAGTACTAGAATGAAGTGCTTTAACTCTAATTTAACGATTATAAAAACAGCATTTTTTTTTTAACGGTGGTGGAAAAAGCATTTTTGTAACCGTTACAACTATCATCTATTTGTTTGAGGATGATAACGCTGAAACAACTGAACAAAACTGTTATTGCGTTGGTGCAAAATCTTGAAGTGACCATGGTGACAATGAAAAGCCGACGAAGAGACTTCCTTTTGTCTTTTCGTTTCGCCTTAAGATTTCTAAATGAAGGGTTGTAATTTAAAGAAGTCAAATGATGACGTAACAAATTTATTAGAGGCCTAACAAATGAGTTTTACCCCAACTCTGCCCTACATGCCACTGCGACCTTCATGTGGATTAAAAGATTTTAGAAAGTAACCCTGTTCCTCCAGAATCACAAACAACATGACATCCGGTTAAAAAAAACAATTGTTTTCAAGTTTTTATCTGATAAGTCAAAATAATAACCATTTAAAATGTAGCAATAACCCTGAACTTTAAGTTGGTCAGTATAAAGGTTTATTCTCACTATGAGTTCCCGTTTACCTTCCATATTTGTGACGTTCGGTTTACATAAAATATTACTAAATATAAATCATAATCATTATAAGCCGACATTCACCTCCGTATACCTGCCGTCTCAAAGCTTCATTCAGATTGGATTTGGGTCATGTATTTTTCGACGTGTCGTCAACGGTGTAGATAGTGAGAATAAAGTAAATGTGTACGAAAGTAAACATAGACGGAAAGTTAACGCAACGTCTGCAAGTCAATGATCTCAAGATAATACTTAGAGTAATATAGGAGATAACCGAACTTATAGCCGGTTTCGACTTAGAAGTTTTACCTGGGGTTTCACCCCGGAATTCGACGATTCACACCTGCCAGTCATGGATAAGGCGTTAAAACTGTTTCCACCGCCAAATTAGACTGGTTCAATTTCCCCTATGTGTGGCGACTTTGAAAATTCCTTTCATAAATTATCGCCTGGTACTATCAAAAGTGGTGATCCGATTCAAATGTGCTTGGATATGATTTCACCCGTTTTGAAAACCTGACAATCAGCTTATGGGTGTCGACTCTGCGTCACAGGTAAACACCCCTAAGTGGGAATCGGCTTTATAGTGAGAATCAACCTTATATTCTAAGATCCAAATAGGAAGGACTTTCACCCATCTGTTACCAGTTTTTTTTTTATATTAAATATAGTTCTTAAACAAAGGTATTGCTACAGGGTTGTTAAAAAATTATGGTCAAGACTATATTTAAATTAAAATAATAACCTAGGAATTTTTGACACACCCTGTATAATGGCAACCCTATTTTAAATACACTAGTTATAAGGCTAGTTAATAAAATATGTTTGTTAAAATTATTCAGAATGTACCAAAAATTTAAAATTAAAACAATTTCCTATGGCTTTATTAATACAGTGTGTCTACGTAAGTTGGCGGCAAATGGAAACTTTGTTATACATTTTACGAAAAAGTTTTTCTTTATAAAAGTTCTGCTGGTCCAAGACCTAAATACTATCATCAAATATCAAATTGTGTCAGTCATATACGAGGTTTAGCCAAAAATAAGTTTTTGCTCAAGAGTAAAGTACCTTTATTTTAAGCAAGAAAAAGATGTTTAGAAATAAAAATTACTTTTACATATGCAATTTTGTTCATTGCCCAAATATTTTATTAAAGTAAATATACTTGCCTAAAATTAAAAAAAAAAACAAGTAGATTCAATCAACTATAACAAATAGTGCTGAATTACAAATATAAACTCCTTAATAAAACTTGGTTTAAAAGAAGGTATATTGAAAATGCAATATTGATTGTCACCACAAATTAAAATAATAAAATGACTTAAGAAAGCGGCGGTTTTAGGATATTTAAATTTAATAGTCTAATATCCGAATAGGAAGCGACCTGCACCCATCTGTTTACCGTATAAACCCATTTTATATTAAATATAGTATTTAAACGAAGGTATTGTTACAGTGTTTTCTACTTTTCTATCAAATTTATGGCTAATGCTTTAACTAAATTAAAAAAAAAACTTAAAATTTTGACACACCCTGTATAATGGCAATTTTTTTTTGCTCTACATGACAGTACTAATATGACATTATTTTTTTCTCCAATTATACAGTGTGTCTACGTAAGTTGGGGGCATATGAAAAACTTTTATTAATTTTTGTAAAAAAATTCTTTATAAAAAGTTCTGCATGGTCCAAACCTGCAGTCATCAGATATTAAATTCTGTCAGTCATGTACGAGGTTTGGCAAAAATGTAACTTTTGCTCAAGAGTAAGGTACCTATATTTTTGCTAATATTGCAAATTGTTGTAAAGAAAAGATGTTTAAAATTAAAAATTACTTTCAGATATGCAGTTTTGTTCATTTAAATAAAAAAATTTTTTTACGATAATGGTTAAAAATTAGGTATGTACAGGGTGTCCCATTTTGGTTGTCCCTTATGGGAAACTTGGAAACCATAAGAGATATTAAAAATCCGATACCCCATCCTCGAGCTCTTTTTGGAGAAAACATTTATGGTAAAAACAGATCATCGCTATCGCGAAGCGTTTCAGAGATACAGGGTGATTCTCGATTTTTTCACTTTTTGAAAAGGTCCTGTAGCTTTGTTGTTATTACAGATACGAGAAAACTAATTGCACATTATACAGACACATTTTTTCCGTAGAATCCAGTGGCGTAGCCAAAAATTTTTTGAGCTGTCATTTTTGACATATGACCCAAACATGTTTTTTTTTATTAGGGACATCCTATAAATGAATAGGTAATTAAATTGCTTGTTTTTCTGATTAAAATAATATATCATAGTAGGTGGTTTAATAAATTTTTTACGTCAAATATTGGAAAAATTATGATTTTAAAGACGCATTTTTTTATTTTAAACTTTAAAAATTTCCGCAATGGCTTCTATCTGTTTTTTAAATTGTTTTGTATTTTTGTTTTAAAAGGAATCTGTCATACCTTAGCTCAGAGACATTTCTGTAGAAAAAAACAAAAAATTAGTTTACAAAAAAAATAGAAAATTTTTTGACACACCCTGTATAACTTTGATTTTAATTTTTTTATACAACAATATCATACTAATACAGAACCAAAATTTTTTTGCTTCAAATTCATAAATAAGGACGCTATGAATTTTTAAATTTTAACATAAAAATAATTATTTTTAATTTTTGGGACACACTGTATCATTTATATATATATATATATATATATATATATATATATATATATATATATATATATATATATAATAATAATATTCTTCCTTTTCATATATATTATCCACCATAATTTCATCCTTATATATTCATAAATAAAATTGTAGGAAATTTTTAAAGTTAAAAATAAAAAAATCATTTTAATTTTTTGAGACACCCTGTTTCATTTTTTTATGTATAATAATAATTTTCACCATCACATTTATCAAATACCAAAAATTTCATCCCTTTATTTTCATAAATAAAATTGTAGGAAATTTTTAAATGTTAAAATAAAAAAATATTTTAATTCTTTGAGACACCGTGTATCATTTTATTATGCGTATTAATAATCTTCTACATCATATATATTATTTACCAAAATTTCATACTTATATATTTATAAATAAAGTGGTAGGAAATTTTTAAAGTTTAAAATAAAAAAATGCGTCTTTAAAATCATAATTTTTCCAATATTTGACGTAAAAAATTTATTAAACCACCTATTATGATATATTATTTTAATCAGAAAAAAACAAGCAATTTAATTATCTAATCATTTATAGGGTGTCCCTATCAAAAAAAAACATGTTTGGGTCATATGTCAAAAATGACAGCTCAAAAAAATTTTTTGGCTACGCCACTGGATTCTACGGGAAAAAGTGTCTTTATAATGTGCAATTAGTTTTCTCGTATCTGTAATAACAACAAAGCTACAGGGCCTTTTCAAAAGTGAAAAAATCGAGAATCACCCTGTATCTCTGAAACGCTTCGCGATAGCGATGATCTGTTTTTACCATAAATGTTTTTCTGTACAGGGTGTCCCATTTTGGTTGTCCCTTATGGGAAACTTGGAAACCATAAGAGATATTAAAAATCTGATACCCCATCCTCGAGCTCTTTTTGGAGAAAACATTTATGGTAAAAACAGATCATCGCTATCGCGAAGCGTTTCAGAGATACAGGGTGATTCTCGATTTTTTCACTTTTTGAAAAGGCCCTGTAGCTTTGTTGTTATTACAGATACGAGAAAACTAATTGCACATTATAAAGACACTTTTTTCCGTAGAATCCAGTGGCGTAGCCAAAAATTTTTTGAGCTGTCATTTTTGACATATGACCCAAACATGTTTTTTTTTTTTATTAGGGACACCCTATAAATGATTAGGTAATTAAATTGCTTGTTTTTTTCTGATTAAAATAATATATCATAGTAGGTGGTTTAATAAATTTTTACGTCAAATATTGGAAAAATTATGATTTTAAAGACGCATTTTTTTATTTTAAAATTTAAAAATTTCCTACCACTTTATTTATAAATATATAAGTATGAAATTTTGGTAAATAATATATATGATGTAGAAGATTATTAATACGCATTAATGATACACGGTGTCTCAAAAAATTAAAATAATTTTTTTTTATTTTAAAATTTCCTACAATTTTATTTATGAAAATAAAGGGATAAAATTTTGGTATTTGATAAATGTGATGGTGAGAAATATTATTACACATAAAAAAATGATACAGGGTGTCTCAAAAAATTAAAATGATTTTTTTTTTAACTTTAAAAATTTCCTACAATTTTATTTATGAATATATAAGGATGATATTATGATGGATAATATATATGATAAGGAAGAATATTATTATATATATATATATAAATGATACAGTGTGTCCCAAAAATTAAAAATAATTATTTTTATGTTTAAATTTAAAAATTCATAGCGTCCTTATTTATGAATTTGAAGCAAAAAATTTTGGTACTGTATTAGTATGATAATGTTGTATAAAAAAATAAAAATCAAAGTTTTACAGGGTGTGTCAAAAATTTTTCGAATATTTTTTTGTTTTTTTTTTTGCTCTATTGGTAAAGTTGACATGGAGAATTCATAAAAATAAAAAAAATAATAAAAAATCAAAAATTAAAAAAAACTTGATAAATTTTTAAGTTTAATTAATATAACTTGTTTATTATTGTTGTTGTAAACTAATTTTTTGTTTTTTTTCTACGGAAATGTCTCCTGAGCTAAGGAATGACAGATTTCTTTTAAAAACAGAAATATAAAACAATTTAAAAACAGATAGAAGCCGCAATGCGTCTTTAAAATCATAATTTTTCCAATATTTGACGTAAAAAATTTATTAAACCACCTATTATGATATATTATTTTAATCAGAGAAAAACAAGCAATTTAATTACCTAATCATTTATAGGGTGTCCCTAATAAAAAAAAACATGTTTGGGTCATATGTCAAAAATGACAGCTCAAAAAATTTTTTGGCTACGCCACTGGATTCTACGGAAAAAAGTGTCTGTATAATGTGCAATTAGTTTTCTCGTATCTGTAATAACAACAAAGCTACAGGACCTTTTCAAAAAGTGAAAAATCGAGAATCACCCTGTATCTCTGAAACGCTTCGCGATAGCGATGATCTGTTTTTACCATAAATGTTTTCTCCAAAAAGAGCTCGAGGATGGGGTATCGAATTTTTAATATCTCTTATGGTTTCCAAGTTTCCCATAAGGGACAACCAAAATGGGACACCCTGTACACTATATTTCATGATTAAAATGTTATAGGACATTTTAAATAAACTTTTAAATTAATTGTTGTTAACACAACGAAGAATGTACAATGAACTAATGTATAAACTTAATTTTATTCATATTAATACTAAATAGGAAAATTGCTTTTTAATGTTTCAAAAATTATTAGAGCATTACTCTACAGTTGTTTCGCCTTTCTAGGGCTTCATCAAGAGTACTTCGTATACTAAATTTAGAAAAGAGAAATATTCACAAACAGAACCATTAAACACGTTTTTCCCAAAAAGGTCTCATAAATATTATTAGGGGTTTTATAATGTGCCCAGATGTGGTAATAAATTTATTTATAATTGGCATATTTCGTGAAATTTATTTGATCATTAGTAGAAAGAGTTGTATTGTCTATAAGTGATTTTTTAACTTCTAGTTGTTCATATAAATTTAATTTTTACCTTGTTTTCTCTATGGAGTAGTTTGACATTATTAAGATCTATAAAGTGGTTTTGTTCTATACAATGTGTTGAAATGCCTGTGTTTTTTAAACCATTTAAAATTGATGTTTTGTGCTCTTTTATTCTGTTTTTATGCTCCTTCCACTTTGACCAATATATTCCGCATTACAGTCTGCATAAAAAACAGAATAAAAGAGCACAAAACATCAATTTTAAATGGTTAAAAAACACAGGCATTTCAACACATTGCTATAGAACACAAACCACTTTATAGATCTTAATAATGTCAAACTACTCCATAGAGAAAACAAAGGTAAAAAATTAAATTTATATGAACAACTAGAAATTAAAAAATCACTTATAGACTAATACAACTCTTTCTACTAATGATCAAATAAATTTCTGCAAATATGCCAATTATAAATAAATTTATTACCACATCTGGGCTGCATAATAAAAACCCCTAATAATATTTTATAGACCTTTTGGGAAAAACGTGTTTAATGGTTCTGTTTGTGAATATTTCTCTTTTCTAAATTTAGTATACGAAGTACTCTTGATGAAGCCCTAGAAAGGCGAAACAATTGTAGAGTAATGCTCTAATAATTTTTGAAACATTAAAAAGCAATTTTCCTATTTAGTATTAATATTTAAAAATGTTTCACAAGAAACCAACTGCGGATACAATTCAGTGTATTAATTTTCATTCAATTTTCAGCAGAAAAAAATATTTTGGAAATGAACAAAATTGCATATGTAAAAGTAATTTTTATTTCTAAACATCTTTTTCTTATAGCAAAAATAAAGGTACTTTACTCTTGAGCAAAAACTTTGTTTTTGGCTAAACCTCGTATATGACTGACACAATTTGATATTTGATGATAGTATTTTAGGTCTTGGACCATGCAGAACTTTTATAAAGAAAAACTGTTTTTCGTAAAATGTACTAACAAAAAGTTTCCCATATGCCGCCAACTTACGTAGACACACTGTATTAATAAAGCTCATAGGAAATTGTTTTAATTTTAAATTTTTGGTACATATCTGAATAATTTTTAACAAACATATTTTATTAACTAGCCTTATAACTAAAATGTATTTAAAATAGGGGTTGCCATTATACAGGGTGTGTCAAAAATTTTAAGGTTATTATTTTAATTTAAATATAGTCTTGACCATAATTTCTTTAGACAATCCTGTAGCAATACCTTTGTGTAAGAACTATATTTAATATAAAAAAATCGTGGCAAACAGATGGAGTCAAAGTCGCTTCCTATTTGGATCTTAGAACATAAGGTTGATTCTCAACTATAAAGCCGATTCTACTTAGGGTGTTTACCTGTGACGCAAGAGTTGACACCCATAAGCTGATTGTGAGGGTTTTTCAAGGAAATGGGTAAAATCATATCCATGCACATTTAAATCGAATCACTCACTTTTGATAGAACCAAGCGATAATTAATGAAGGGAATTTTGCCAAAAAGTCGCTACCCATAGGGAAAATTAGAACCAGTCCTAATTTGGCGGGTGAAAACGCACGAGTTTAAACCCCCTACTCATGACTGACAGGTGTGAATCGTCAAAAGTCAAAGATTTTTTACCCCGGGTAAAACTTCTGAGGTGGGAATCGGCTATAAGTTTCGGTTATCTCCTATATTCCTCCTATTATCTTGAGATCCATTGACTGCAGACGTTGCGTTAACTTTCCGTCTATGTTTACTTTCGTACACATTTTACTTTATTCTCACCTATCTACACCGTTGACGACACGTCGAAAATACATGGCCGTCAATCTTGAATGTGAAGCTTTGGGAACGGTAGGTATACGAAAAGGAATGTTGGCTTATAATGATTATGATTTATATTTAGTAATATTTTATGTAAACCGAACGTCACAAATATGGGAGGTAAACTGGAACTATAGTGAGAATAAACCTTTATACTGGCCAACTTAAAGTACAGGGTTATTGCTACATTTTAAATGGTTATTATTTTGATTATCAGATAAAAACTTGAAAAAATTGTTTTTTTTTAACTGGATGTGTATTTGTTTGTGATTTTGGAGGAACAGGGTTAATTTCTAAAATCTTTTTAATCCACATGAGCTAACGTGGCATGGGGCAGATAGGGTAAAACTCATTTGTTAGGCCTCTAATGTAAATTTGTTACGTCATCTATTTCGACTTCTTTAAATTACAATTTTTTCATTTAGAAATCTTAAAACGAAAAACAAAAAAAGTCTCTTCGTCAACTTTCATTATCACCATAGTCACTTAAGATTTTGTACCAATGCAATACAGTTTTGTTCAGTTGTTTCAGCTTTTATCATCCTCAAATAAATAGATGATAGTTGTAACGGTTACAAAAATGCTTTTTTCCACACCCGTTAAAAAAAAATGCTGTTTTTATAATCGTTAAAATGAAGTTAAAAGTACTTCATTCTAGTACACTACATAAAGTGTTAAAAAGTAACTTTTTTAACACTTCAAAGCTTTTTTCACACTTTGAATTAGTGTTTTGTTTCTATGCTTACTACAATAAACTTAAATATCAATTTATGCAATGTATCAGTAAACGCGACATCAACTGAATCAAACGGTCAAGTTACCTTTGATTTCGACATTATTTCTTTTAGTTCATGTGTCACTAGTTTTAAAATTTGACAGTTTGCAAATAAATTTAATAGAAATTATTGAAAATTACTTGTAATAATGAATTTGGATGACTAAGAAATTGAAAAGGAATTTCCTGTTTCATTATTATTTATAAAAAGTAAGTACATACAATTTTCTAAAATTAAATAATAAATGCATAGTTATGAAGAGGATAATTGTCTCTTAAAAATAAGGAGGCTATTATTTTTTGTTGCAATATAATGGCTGTGATGCAAAAATTAAAATTAATAAGTTTAGTAAATAAAACATGTATAAAATGGTATTTTGGGAAATTTTTATATGGTCGGGGAAAAATATAGTATGTAACATATGCATAAAGTGTCTTTTACTTATGGGATGGAAACTTCCCATTCGTAAAAAGTATCACTTTATGCACTTGTTACATAAATTACTATTCTTTGATATTTTCTGGATAATTACATACTTCAGTCTATATCACGAGTTTTTGGTGGCCTTAGTTTACCTATTTCTCCTCTATCAAGAATAATAACTGCCAAGTAACTACTTATGGGGGTTTTTATTGATAAAGTAAGTCTGCACTCAAATGTATTTTCATCCTTTATTAGCATTTAAAAAAATAATACAAATATACCCCACGCATATTTTTTACACTTTGTGTGAGGAATGTTGACTTGATGACTGATTTTTTTGGTCAAAGTTATACATTTTGTATTATATTTTGTACACGTTTCAGCTTTCTGCTGCCCAACCAATACTTATTACTAATAATAAATATTATATTTATGTTGTTATTTAAACATTATATATATATATATATATATATATATATATATATATATATATATATATATATATATATATATATATATCACTCTATACATTGAGTTAATTATATTTATATCGTGTTTTTTTATAAAACACCCTGTATAAATTCACAGAAAAGTTGTGCGATAATGAGATAGATATTTTGGGCGTATTCATGGTAGCTACAGATATTTATGAAAATATTTAATGGTATTAAAGTGTATAATAAGAGGTAGTTTGTTGGATATTATTAATACTTATTGGTTTTTTTTCGGACGGTATAAGAAAAGAAAGATTGGCATATGCATATTGAACTTATTCATGGGTTATTCCATTTACAATTGACAAAGTGTGCAGGTACTGATACCATAAAGAAGACTAAAGTAAAAAGTAAAAAAGGTTACTAAAAGAGATTTCCACACTGAACATCTTGTGTTTCCGCTTATGTGAAGCCCAGATATTTTGAACAACAGTGACATCAAATATAGGAAACTTTTTAACGGCCACTTTCGGAAAAGGTGCACTATTTTAATACCCAACAAACTGTAAACTATCATATCAAGGATTATTATAATTATCCTTATTAAAATATATTTTTTATACAAATATTTTTTAAAAATATGTTTTCTCTGCAAAGCAAACATTATTTAGCTAGCCTTTGTGGTAGGGGAGCTCAAGAGGGGATTTCGGGATTTACTACAGCGCGGCAGATTAATATACCAGAGGATACCTTATACCCGGTTAAGTAACTCCACCAAATATGAGCCCCGTATACAGGGCCGATCATATATATAACATAAATATATCCATCAGAAATTGTCGAGGGCGTCAGATTAAGATAGGGTAAGTTAATTACATGCCAAACAGTGTATATTCCACTAATCTGACAATTTGATAGTGACGTAAAGAAATCAGAGGGCTACAAAGAAAAACGTCAAATTAACATTTTCGAGCGTGGCTATTTTTTTATTTTGAAGAAAATATTTCAGGTTTAAAGAAAAATTTATAATCCGATACAACTCGAACGATTTCCAGTAGTCGAAATAATAATAATATTTTTTTGACATATTTTGATAGTGTAGCCATCTTCCCCACCGATGAAAAGGTGTACATTATACAGCGTGTCTTCGGAAGTTCTTAACAAATGGGAAACTTTTTTATTATTAATTTTACGAAAAAAGTGTCTATTTATAAAAGTCCTGCTTGATGAGAAAATACATTTCCACAAAAATATTTGAAGGTTAGATGTACATGGTGGCTTAAAAATGACTTGTTTCCAAATTAAAATAAGGGTTATTTCCTAACTACGGTACAAAACTTTAAAGGGTGATTTGTTATGTCATTTTATAAAGAAAATCGTCTATAAACATATGTCCGGAGTTGCTTCGTTTCTGAGATACAGGGCGTTAAATATTTTTAAAGGTCTGTTTGTTTTCAAATATCCTAAATACAAAGCCAGATACAAAAAAATGTACTACACTAAAAAGTTGTATTTTTAGTTGCTTTAAAGGAAAAAAACATAAAAACTGCATGAAAAGCCAGTGACGTACAGTGGGCACAACAGCCAATATTATTGAGACAAAAATGTACGCCACTGGCTTTTCATGCAGTTTTTATATTTTTTCCTTTAAAGCAACTAAAAATACAACTTTTTAGTGTAGTACATTTTTTTTGTATCTGGCTTTGTATTTAAGATATTTAAAAACAAACAGACCTTTAAAAAATATTTAACGCCCTGTATCTCAGAAACGAAGCAACTCCGGAAATATGTTCATAGACACTTTTCTTTATAAAATGTCATAAGAAATCACCCTTTAAAGTTTGGTACCGTAGTTAGGAAATAACTCTTATTTTAATTTGGAAACAAGTCATTTTTAAGCCACCCTGTACATCCAACCTTTTTATAAAGAGACACTTTTTTCATAAAATGAATAATAAAAAGTTTTCCATTTGTTAAGAACTTCCGAAGACACGCTGTATAACATATTTTTTCTTCTTATCATCTTAGCTTTGCAACCCAATAGGTCTCTATGACGCTCGAGTAAATCCCCATTTAGCATCGTGGGCTTCCCTACTATTGCAAAAATCAATACATTAAATATTTAAAACGCACGTAAGTAATTATTTTAAAATATGTACAATACAAAGGAAGACCTACTAACTAACAACAATATAACAATTACAAAATAATATAAAAACCTAATTATATTTAAAATCTTTGGCATAAATTACAGTCTTTAAGGGAATGATTTACATACATATAAGAGGGTTTCCTTTCATTATTCTGTTAGGCTACAATTTTTTGAGATACTATAAAATATATATACAGAGTGGTTCTTAATATATACTCATAAACTTGAAAAATATTGCTAAGGGCAAAGAATTACTAATAATAAAAAAGTTAAAAACATACGTTTAGTTAGGAAGATATTCTATTATATTTAATAAAAAAAAGGGGAATTCTGAAGGTAAATAATGACTAACAATGGAAAACAACTATTTTTTGTATCAGAAATGCTTTAAGCCATAATTTTAACTCCAAAAATACCTAAAAATACACTTACAACAACCACAAGTAACAGTAGAGAAGCCGCGGTCGTTGCTGCACCGGTGAGATCGGCAGAGACGGTCGCAGGAGTTAAGCAACGTGGAGCTCAGCCATAACTTGGATGGATGACCGCCGACCAGGCACCCCTGCTCGGGGTCAGCGGACGGACCGAGCAGCAACCATCCAAGTTACGGAATGAATGGTGTGTGAATGAGAAAGACTAGGGTCAAAGCACAATAAGCTCCTGGACTGCAACGCACCACCTAGGGGGCGGTGGTCGGACCTAGGTGGAAGACCCGAAAGGGCGAAAAAAAACAGTAGAGTAGTAAGGGGCTCACAAAACATCATAACTTGTTTATTGGATTAGTTTTTGCAAAGAACAAAAACAGCTGATTATTCTTTAACAAAGAATAGTTTACGATTTTTCTTTACACTATTTTTTTCGGTTAGAATTCATAAAATTAATTATTTTTCCTAAGTAAAAATATTTTACTAACTTTTTCTCATTATTAGTCATTATTTGTCCTAGGCAATAATTTTTTCAAGTTTCTGAGTATAGGTTAAAAATCGCCATGTGTATTTGTGATTTTTAAAAAAAAAAAAAAAAAAACCAAAACCCTGACTTGGATATCTTGTGTTTGTTCCCGTAAAATAAGAAAGATTCTTCTTAAAAATAATTTAAATTAAGAAAAAAGAGATATTGTATGACATTAATAAGAGTTTTTTTTTTATAGCTTTTTCAAATTCTCACATTTTTTGACATAAAAGAAGCTACAAATATTGCTATCTTTAGCCCTTATTAAATGACACTATACATATACAGCAATTACTGCTTTTAATTTCGTCTTAATTTTCATGTTAATTAAAACTGAAAAAACCATATACAAGGTGTTTGTAAAAAAAAGTCAAATCACCAAAAATCATTATTTTCAAAGTTAAAAGAGTTATTAACGATTATATAAAAAAGAACGACTTACTGCGGCTGCATTTTGTTGCCACTCTTGGTATGTTAATAAAATTAATTATATGTTCACAATTTTAATCTTTTTTAACACGCTTTTATTAACTTGGGTTGTAACTATCTATCTATCTATCTATGTAACGGAATCTTTGAGCCTAATTTTAACCAACTTCCAGCTATTCGATTTCTTTGAAACTTTGCACATGTGTCAAGGACCGATGAAGATGCAATAATTTAAAAACAGTATCCCGTTATCTTTTTTGAATCGCCAGGAAAAAAATTCCATTATATTATAAAAACAACACCTAGGATGCCATCTGTTGGCAACATTTCAAACTTTGCTATTAAATGAAGAAGAAATTTTTTAGTTTTTACACAATTTGGTTAGTTGCACCATGGGTGTTCAATTTTTATGAACAATAAAAATATAGGGTTAGTTGCACCATGAGTTCAAGGATTCCATAATAAAAATTACATTATGTGTAATGTATACATAATACATAATGTGCAATTAATAAAAATTAACATTCTTTTTTGGATCGCCAGGAAAAAAATTTTCCTTTATATTATAAAAATATAAAAACAACACCTAGGTTGCCACCTGTTGGCAACATTTCAAACTTTGCTATTAAATGAAGAAGAAATTTTTAGTGGGTTGCAATATATTGGCAACGGTCCAAACATTGCCTGGATTGCCATCTGTTGGCAAAATTTCAAACTTTGCTACTTAATGAAGAAGAAATTTTTAGTGAGTTGCAATCTGTTGGAAAAATTTTAAAATTTGCCACTCTTGTTCATTAAAAAATTTTTCGCCATTTTGTCAAGAGTAGCAGAAACTAAAAAATGAAAAATAATTAATAGTTTAAAAAACTAAAAAAACACGCTTTTATATGCAACCGAACTAAAAATTAGAAAATAATTTTTCATTAAAA
This sequence comes from Listronotus bonariensis, assembly GCA_014170235.1. Classification (NCBI taxonomy): domain Eukaryota; kingdom Metazoa; phylum Arthropoda; class Insecta; order Coleoptera; family Curculionidae; genus Listronotus; species Listronotus bonariensis. Next base: position 1,615 of record JACEGR010011192.1, on the reverse strand, counting down.
AAAATATTGTCATTTCATAGTAAAAAGCGTGGGGTGATAAAAATATTAAATGTTATAATTATTATATTTGCAAATATCTATGATGGAAAAGTTATGAAAAAATAGTAAAATGCACCCCACGCTTTTTACTATGAAATGACAATATTTTTTTAATGAAAAATTATTTTCTAATTTTTAGTTCGGTTGCATATAAAAGCGTGTTTTTTAGTTTTTTTAAACTATTAATTATTTCTAATAAAATTACGGCACTTTTGTATAATCAGTTTTTAATATATTGGCTTCTCTTTGTAAGTTCTTCTAAACTGTTAAAATGATTGACTTAACTTTGACTAAACACCTTGTATACAGTGGTTTAAAAATTTTCTATCTTTCCATGTACTCATTATTGTAATATATTGTTTTCTTTAAATATCTACCCCAGTTCTCTCCTAGTCTTGATTACCACAATAAATGGACTCAATATTAGGTCATCTTTATGCATTGTAGTCAAATTTAAATGGGAAACTTTTAACTTTAGTATAAAACTTTAGATAAAGTAGGATACATTTTTGTACAAACAGCGGACCTATATTTTTAGCCAACATTGGCTTTATAAATTAAATATAAATACATAGTTACATTTCATCTATTCGAAATTGAAAGAAAAACACTCTTGCAAGTTACATTAAGTTAATATTAATATTAATTTTATTAAAGTGTCACAATATTTAATACCATATTATTATAAAAAAATTAGTTGGGTTTTTATTACCCTTAGCCGTAAAAAAATCAATAATCAATTATTTACAGTAAACAATTAAGATTTTTTCATGCCATAAAACCCTCTTACATTTAAGAGGAAAAAAAATCTTTGACATTCCCCTGTATTTTTTAAGAAATCCAAGATTGCCAATCGTTGTATTTTAGCTCGGAAAATTTGAAAATGGAAATAAAAAATATATATAAAAACAAAAGACTTTACGCCATAAATGTTTATTATTTATTATTACATAATTTGGATTCTATATTGAAGATATGTTCTGTGGTTTGGCGGATTCATTTAATAGATGGTATTTATTTGGGTACACGCCAAAATAAAATTGAAAGTACTAAAAAACCAAAAAATATTAAACAAGTAAAAAGATAATTAAAAATCGACGTTTTGGTGGCAAATCTGCCACCGTTGTCAAGATAAATGTAATAAAAATAATAAAAATAAAAACTTACTATTATTTAGGTTTTAAAATTCACTATTTTTCTGTTTTTGGGATATTCTGAAAAACTTTGACATTAAATGTCTAAAAAATAGTGCAAAGAAAAATCGTAAACTATTCTTTGTTAAAGAATAATCAGCTGTTTTTTGTTCTTTGCAAAAACTAACCCAAAAACAAACATGTTTTGACATTTAATGTCAAAGTTTTCTCAGAATATCCCAAAAACAGAAAAATAGTGAATTTTAAAACCTAAATAATAGTAAGTTTTTATTTTTATTATTTTTATTACATTTATTTGACAACGGTGGCAGATTTGCCACCGAAACGTCGATTTTTAATTATCTTTTACTTGTTTAATGTTTTTTGGTTTTTTAGTACTTTCAATTTTATTTTGGCGTGTACCCAAATAAATACCATCTATT
>JACEGR010011191.1:0-15807 GCA_014170235.1 Listronotus bonariensis | reverse complement strand
ATTACAAGATTAAGGGAAAAGTCTATTATATAATTAATAGTTTAAAAAACTAAAAAAACACGCTTTTATATGCAACCGAACTAAAAATTAAAAAATAATTTTTCATTAAAAAAATATTTTCACTTCATAGTAAAAAGCGTGGGGTGCTTAATATATTAAATGTTATAATTATTATATTTGCCAATATCTATGATGGAAAAGTTATGAAAAAAATAGTAAAATGCACCCCACGCTTTTTACTATGAAGTGAAAATATTTTTTAATGAAAAATTATTTTTTAATTTTTAGTTCGGTTGCATATAAAAGCGTGTTTTTTAGTTTTTTTAAACTATTAATTATTTTTCATTTTTAGTTCGTTATATTGCACAAAATTCTTAATATAACAGTAAATTAGAACATACTATTTAATTAAGCAGCAAAAAGAAAATAACCAGCCCCCTATGAAATGACAATGGTAGCAAATTTTAAAATTTGCAAAAGATTGCAACTCACTAAAAATTTCTTCTTCATTAAGTAGCAAAGTTTCAAATTTTGCCAACAGATGGCAATCCAGGCAATGTTTTGACCGTTGCCAACATTTTGCAATCCACTAAAAAATTTCTTCTTCATTTAATAGCAAAGTTTGAAATTTTTCCAACAGATGGCATCCTAGGTGTTGTTTTTATAATATAATGGAATTTTTTTCCTGGCGATTAAAAAAAAAAGATAAAGGGATACTGTTTGCAGATTATTGCATTGTCATGGGTCCTTAATACGTGTGCAAAGTTTCAAAGAAATCGAATAGCTGGAAGTTGGTTAAAATTAGGCTCAAAGATTCCGTTACATAGGCAGCCAGATAGATAGTTACAACCCAAGTTAATAAAAGCGTGTTAATAAAATACAGAGTGGCCCACCATATTCGGCACGGTCTGTAGCTGGATAACCATAGGGTTTAAAAAAAAATTACATACTGAAACATATACAGGTCGGATAAGGCCACAGTATAAAATTACTTTACTCTATACAGGATGTGTCAAAAAAGTGTGAGGTATCAAAGTTATATTTTTTAAATGGAACACCCTATATTTTATGACGGTTTTAGATTCTACATAAAAAAAAATTTAAGTTTCTTAATAGTACCAAGTGTCTAATTTTATTCGTTTTTGTGATATTTGATTTTTTTCAAAATGCAGAGGTGCAATTAAATTAATTTTATTTTAACAATATAAACTCCATAAACTTTAAAATTTGTTACAAGATTAGGAAAAGTCTGCCTTATCATACGTAGGTCATATCGAGATCATAGATTATACAGGGTGATCAAAAAATAATTTCAATTTTTTCGAAAGACAAATAACAATATCTCTCTTATTTTAAATGGAACACCCTGTATTTTTTTACACCACATGATTAAAAACCAAATGCTCTTTTAAATGGTGTATAGGTTGCCTATACCTATCTTTTATACTTTTAAGTAAATTCCGTTTTAACATATTTTTATTCCAAATGTCTGTTTAAATGTAAGTAGGCTGTGATATAGCTATGCCTATTTACTGAGCCGTTATTGCAAACTATAAATTTGTTGGAAAAAAGCACAAAATTAAAAGATTTTTGTATTATCTGCCACTATTTTTAAAATTCACAGAAAAAAATCATTAGTTGCTTATAATGCTACTTCCAATAACACTTGATAAAACTAACACAATGATAAAACTTGTGTTTTTAAACAATCCTAATAACGCCTCTGGTCAGTTATGACGACATTCTGTGACCTATAACTCATTTCTTCCATTATTCATAATCACTGTGTCAAATTTTTAAACCAACTATTAAAGTTTGGTGGTATTAAGATGGTTTCTCCTGGAATATTTTTCAGGATTAACTGTAGACTAAAGTAAACCATTTTTTTCACATCCTACCAGTATTATATCATCTTGTTGTTGTACAAGAAAGGTTTTTATTTAAAAATCATTGAAATTTCTTTTAAACTGACTAAAACACTAGTAATCAATAAAAGGTCGTTGTTATTTTCTTAAGAAAAATATTAATGGCTGCTATGTCACAGCCAACTTTAATTTATATAAACATTTGGACTAAAAATTTGTAAAAACAGATTTTACTAAAAAAGCACAAAAGATAGGTATAGGCAACCTATACACCATTTGAAAGAGTATTTTATTTGTCATCATGTGACGAAAAAATACAGGGTGTCCCATTTAAAATATGAGAAATATGGCTATTTGATTTTCTGAAAAATTAAAATTATTTTTTGATCACCCTGTACAATATTTGCTCTTGATTTGACCTACGTATGATATGGCAGACTTTTTTAATCTAGTTACACATTTTAAATTTTGAAGTGTTAAAAGTGTTAAAAGTAAAATCAATTTAATTTTACCTCTGCATTTTTAAAAAAATCTAAATATCACAAAAACGAATAAAATTAGGCACTTAGTACTATAAACAAACTTAATTTATTTTTTAATGTAGAATCTAAAACCGTCATAAAATATAGGGTGTTCCATTTAAAAAAATATAACTTTGATACGTCACACTTTTTGAGACACCCTGTATAGACTAAAATAATTTTATACTTTGGTCTTATCCGACCTGTATATGTTCCAGTATTTACTTTTAAAAAACCCCATGGTTATCCAGCTACAGACCGTGTCGAATATGGTGGGCCACCCTGTATAACCTATTCCTGCAAATCTGAACCGGAGGCGCGGCGTGTTTTCTCTTTTTTTTTCTTTTTTTAGAAAGATATTTACGGCGCAACTTTAAGGATATTTTCTAGGAGCTTTAAAATTTTAATTAAGAAAAGCATAAATTTTTAATGGTTTCCCCAATTTGCTTTAAAAATAACGTTGGGAAAATTGTTATTTTAAAGCATGTTTTTACTTATAATAATAAATAAATTAATACACTTAAAGCCTAATTTAATAAATATATAAAATAAAATCAGATTGCAAATCAACTGGACAAAAACAAAATAAAATCAATTGTTTACATTAAATTTTTTTGCTGATATATTTATTTTGGTTAAAATCACAAGGAAGGTATATGAATATTTTGTTTGCCAATGTATTTTTAATTTGTTTGAAATATGCAAACATTTGTAGAAAAAATAAAGTGTTTTTTTAAATATAAATATTAAAACCTGGATTTTTTTGAGCTGTAAATGTATCTACTGAACAATAATAGGCATTTTCAAATTTTTGAGGGATGGGGTAGATCCAGTTAGCTGTTTTTAAGATTCACTGGGATTTTTGGTATTTTCCAAACATGTATGGTACATTTGGTCTTTATTCATTATCTTCGTGTCAAAACAAAACATTTAACCCTTTTGCTTTGGTTTTGGTCGTGCAGTTATTTTTGAAGGATCCGATCATGGGTAGAGACTGGGCGATCCACATCCATGAACAGGTTTCATGGATGTGGTTAACCCAAGATTAATATTTGAAAATGCCTTATAGTGCTTCCACTTTAATGTTTTCCAATATTACTCTAAAAAAGGAATAAAAACTCTATAAACTTTTTAAACAAAAAAAAAACATTTTTTAATTTCAATTACTTTTTTAAATTTTATATTGTAAATATTGCAAAAACAATAATAAAACTTAAAGCATATATTGGTATACAACATATTCTGTATTTTATTAAAAGGGCAACATTACAAAAAAGTTATTGAAAATTTTATTTCTTGGTCATTTTTTTGTTCAGTGGATTTTCTAGTTCAGTGTATTTACTGAAAAACACTTCGTTATACTTAACGTCTCATATAATGAAAATTGATAAATGGTAAAGCTAATAATCAATCCGGTATAGTGCTTCCCTTAAAATTTAACTTTTAAAGATATCAAAATCTAACGTATGCCAATTTGTAATATTAAGAAGCAACTTTTTTAAGCAATTACATCAGCTCTAGTCAAATTTTATACTTTTTGAGATATGCCACTTCGTGATATTGTCGACGAAATTGCTTTATGGCCTACGTGTTATAACTTGAAAGTATGTCAAATTATTTTGATTAAACTGCCACATTTTATATTGTGTGATTATAAATGCATCAGTCAAATGCTAATACAGGGTGTCCGACTATATTTTAACCCATTTTGACCGCGAATAATTTAAGAGCAAATAAAATTATCAAAATGCGGTGTTCGCAGAAAGCCTTAGATTTTTTAATGTTTCTTTTTATAACCTTGCCATTTGGTTTTGACATTTATTTCTTACGAAAACGGCCAATTTTCGTATATAGGGCAAGTTTGTTATTTTAAATGGAACGCCATGTATATTTTTCTTTAATCCTTAAATACAATTTTTCCCGTTTAAAAAAATTAACCCAAACCATGACTATTTCAAAAAATAATGAATTTATTGATCTCTAAAAAATTGACTGCATGGCAATAAAGAGTATTATTTAAAACAGAAATGTTGCTACTTACTCATTATTTAGTTTTGGTTATGCAAAACTTCAATTAAACAAAAGTTTATATATATACCTATACCTGATAACGGTCGACCGTAGATGGGAGATTGGATTTGGGCGGCCGACGGCATCAATTTTACGTGGATTTTATGATCGGGAAATCCTAAATTATAAATTAAATTAGGATGAGTGTGGTCCTGTCATTGTATAGGTAAACGTTTTCAGTGTTGCAACCACTATATTTATTAAAATACTGCAAATTTTGTCAATGTTGTCAACACTATATTGGGTTTTAAATGAAAAATGCTAACTTTTATAAGAACTGCGCATGTGCAAAGGTGTACAGCAATTCTCCCAGTGTGGGGTAAAAATTTTGTGCGCAGGTCTATTGAAAATATATGGGGATCATTTTCTATTAGCAATCCTTTTAATTTTTAGATCATTGGTCATATCGTATTATATATTTTATGTTATATCTGAATTATTTTCTTCAAAATTAAAAAAGACCTACGCTCGAAAATGTTAAACTGACGTTTTTTTTGTAGCCCTCTGGTTTCTTCACGTCACTCTCAAATTGTCAGATTAGTAAAATATACTCTGTATAAAATGTAATTAACTTACCCTATTTTAATCTGACGCGCTTGACAATTTCTGATGGATATATTTTTGTTTTTATGATCGGCCCTGTATACGAAGCTCATATTTGGTGTAGGTACTTAACCGGGTACAAGCTATCCTACGGTATATTAATCTGCCGCTCTGTAGTAAATCTCCGAAATCCTCTCTTGGGCTCCCCTACCACATGAAATTTGGTATCTAAGGTATTTTGGACATGTGGAATGGAATAATTATGTGATATACGAGCGTACTGTTGCCAGATTTACTAAATGTGTTATTTTTTAAGCATTAAATTTGACGAATTAAATTTAGTAATTTTTTAAATTTTCAAAATTCTGTCTCTATTAGTTGCTGAGATATAATACACTTACACCTTAGACTGTAAATATAGATACAGACCCGGCCAGTCATTCATAAATCATTCTAAACGTTGTAGCATACATTGTTTGGCTATTACGATATAAGAGCAAAAGAGGTAGAAGTAATGGTGGGGATGAACAAGGTTAGAATAGGTGTATTGGTAAAACTCTCCGCTGCTACTCCCATACGACCAGGAACAAACCCGAGTTGCCAGATTTATACCTACGAATTCTCTCTCAAAATTGGGCTGTCGCGATATTTTGATACGTTCGTCGCACACTATATTTGTAATTTTGCCGTGATATTTATAAGATTACGCTAATTATCACCAGGTGCCCGATCGTAGATGGGAAGACGCGATTTTCTTTCAATTTGGCGGTAAAGGAGAACTACAAAGATAAACAATTATAACGTTTTTTTAGAGGTGATAAGATTAATTTTGCTTTTTAATTTAAAGTGTTTATTTGTGATTATCGCAAAGAATTATTAGTTATTATACTTTGGGATATTTTGTAATTTCATTTTCATTGTCCTGTGTTTACTTTCGCAGTAAAAATTAAATATGGAATGGAGGTGCACAGACAAAAATAATTTACTGTGCAACTTATGTGAAAAATATTTGTATTGGTTTATTTTATTTAAATAATGATATATAGTTATATATATATATATTATATACTTTAAATTTTGTATAATTAAAGAGAGTCCAATATTATTGGTCCCCACAAAGTTTTCCATAAAATTTTCATTCCGAATAATTACGTTTGGCAACGTGGCTCATTCTGTTACTATGTTGCCGGCATCTGTGCCGTTTACACGTCCAGTGCGCTGTAGCCAAATATTTTATGAGGTAAAACATTTGAACGGAATGTGATGTATTGTGTACTGAAGATTTGAATGTAAATAAACGCGTCTGTATCTCTTTGTTCGTCTGAGCACTACACTTGCAGCAAAAAGTACGTTATAAATACTAAATATAAACTAAATATATTTAAAACCACTAAAGCTGTGTTTACAAAATTTGGTATTTGGGGGTTTTATCAGAACTGTTGCCAGATACCAAAAATATGGTGTTGTCATACCCTTGCATTAAGTAAAAATAAAATTTTAAAAATTTTTGGAAATATTAAATTTGGCCTGCGTATTGTATTGCAAAAAAATTAACAAGTTATTGCGTGTAGCATAAAACTGGAAAGTCTTGCAACGGTGCCGACATTACTATATTACTATCAAAGTCGGTCTATATAAGGTCACGACATTCGGCCATATTGCTTTGACGTGTTATGACGTCACATCTCCCATTTTTCGGCCATGTTGTTCAGTGCCGGAGATATACAGTTTATTGTATTAGTAAAACAACCGCTTACACAACAGTTTTTAATTGTTATTAAGTTGTAAATTCTTTTACTTTAAATAAAAAACATTTGGAATTACATCTTTCAACAAATATCACTACCAAAACAATGCAAAATGAAATACGCAAATTCTAGACGCCACTGGATTGATCATAAGCTTTGATTTTACCCAGTCTTGCCAACTTTTCTCCGTGGAGTGCCCTTCCTTGCGTCCCCGACCTCGAACCGCCTAAAAGTTGAGGATATGTCTCAACCTTATAAATATAAATTAACCTTGATTACTATTGGGTTTTTTATGTCCAATGCCTTTCAGATACCAAATTTGGTAAATATAACTTAAGCGATTTAAAGATATTTAAAGTTGCAGTACTTTTTACTTACCAGGTATATTTTTTAAAGTTATGACAATATTACTTATAAAAACCTTGAGTCACTTGACCATTTCGAATAAATATAATAATATCAAACATTAAGTAAAAAAATCGTTAATTTTGAAAGTATAGAACACAAAACAGATTTAACATATTTGTGTAGTTTACAAAAAAGATATTTTTGAATAGCTTTATTATCGCTTACCTAACCTTATATTACAAAAAAATGCTCTATTTAATTTTCAGACTACTGGTAGCCCGGTTTTTGCTAAGAAGAGGTTACAATTTAACATGCCTTTGGAACCAAATCCAAAAGTTGAACTATTTCAAAATTTTACACCAACAATTTTTCCCCTATTTTGGATTGAGGAAGTAAGTATTTTTTATTTAAAAATAATATATATTTATTTTAGAGATAAACGTTTTATTGTATGATAATGATCTATCTATTCATGACCTAGTAATTTAAATAGGTTATGTGTATGTGTATCCTAGGTACATAATGGAACAACAATATATTTATGCACTTTCGAGACTAAAATGGCTGAAATAAAAGTTGAATCTAAAAGTGTCCAAATATGTTACTTCGCTCTAGGATTTTTTGATAATAATAAAGCATTAAATTTTAAAATGACAACGTTATGTCACGCTAACTGGTATTTTTATTGTTGTTCATAAATATGGGGCGATAATAATGTAACAATTTTTAAAAAATATATTAGCATCTAACTAGCAAACGGGTTAACCGAAAAATCTAAAGTTTTTACCATGGACGTAGATTTGCATGCTCTTCAATAAACTTCAATATAATTTTTCTCTAAAATAATTAGGGGACCCAATAATTGACCTCATTAAATATTATATGGGATTTCCTATGTCCCGCCCGGCGATGTATCACCCGGTATGGCAGTATTCTGCCAATTCAACCCTTGACCCTCCCGTAAATCATCCAATTCCAGCGGTTACCCCAGTTCCTCATAAAATGCCCGATATTATTTTAAAGGTAAAACACATTAAGCGTATCCTTTCTTCCCTTAACACCAAGAAATCGTCTGGGCTGGATGGCATACCAGCAATCGTTTTAAAAATATGTGCTCCAGAACTTGCACCAATCTTAAATCGGCTCTTTCGAATTTCTTACGACACAGGTATCTTTTCGGAGAGCTGGAAAGCTGCACGTGTTCAACCTATTCCCAAGAAAGGATCTAAATCTCTTCCATCTAACTATAGACCAATTTCAATTCTCTCAGTTCTTTGTAAAGTAATGGAAAAACTAATTAATTCACAAATTCTTAAGTACTTAGAAAAACACAAAATTTTGCATGACAGGCAGTATGGATTTCGCCACAAAGATCTACAGCAGATCTTCTTTCCTTCGTTTCACACTGCTGGAATAAGTCTCTTGAGTTTCTAGGTGAGTCCCAGATCGTTGCTATTGATATATCCAAAGCTTTTGACCAGGTCTGGCATGCCGTACTTCTTAATAAACTTCCCTCCTATGGTCTTTCAACTAAACTCTGTACTTGGCTCTCTAGTTATCTATCTGATCGTCGTATATCAGTTATTGTGGACGGCCATTCTTCAAGCATTCACCAAGTAAATGCTGGAGTCCCTCAGGGCTCAGTTCTGGCACCAACATTGTTTCTTCTTCACATCAACGACCTTCTTTCGTCCACAACTAATTCCATTCATAGTTTCGCCGACGATAGTACCCTTCACTCCAGTTTTCAGGTTCCTAAACCCATTACTAAACCTGACTTGGAAAACAAACGCAGAGCGATGCAGATATCTCTTTCGCGGGATCTTAATTTAATATTGGATTGGGGCGCTAAAAATCTCGTCCATTTTAATGCATCCAAAACACAATCATGTTCCTTGTCGCGAAAAGAGTCATCAAATACTCATCCTCTACTTATGAGCGGCCAAGTTTTACAGAGCAAAGACACCTTCAATCTTGTGGGCGTCACATTTGAAAGTAACCTTAACTGGCATAAACACATTGTATCTATAGCCACGGCAGCTTCAAAAAAGCTTGGATTTCTCTTTCGAGCCAAAAAGTATTTTTCCCCTTCTAATTTATACACTTTATATGTGTCCCAAATCCGACCTCCCTTGGAATATTGTTCTCATATCTGGGGCATGGCGTCCCCCACAACCCTAAGCATTCTTGATTCTATTCAAAGAAGAGCTATTCGTCTCATTAATGATCCTTCACTTACAGAAGGCTTCCCTCTCTTGCACATCGTCGGGCTGTGGGGGATTTATCGCTTTTTATAGGTACTTCCATGGCTTCTGCTCTGAAGAATTGTCCAGTATAGTTCCTCCACTTACGGTTCCCAACAGAGAAACTCGTGGTTCCGCGCGTATGCATCCCTATACGGTCCAACTGGACAGGCCCCGAACTTCCCACTTTGTTCGTTCTTTTATCCCTAGAGTTTCTAGGATTGTGGAACCTGCTGCCCGCGGAGATCTTTCCTTCCCCCCAAATCTTCAAGTATTTAAGTCCCGTGTCAACAAACTCCCTCTTACCTCGCTCTCAAGACACCCACGGTACGTTAGTATTTAGGCTTTAAGCCTTCGTGGTTTGTCCAAAGATAAGATAAAAATAAATATTTGTGGTAAACTCGTCAAAAGAAACTCCCCTAAAGGTTTCCATTTCATTACTGGCCCGGGGACTACAAAATTTTGGTTTCTCCCTGGTAGTACATCTATATTGTTTTTGAGGCGTACTTTTATTGATCTCTTTGTTTCTGCCTATGTATGGATTTCCACATTCACAAGGAATTTAATTAATACAACTCTTTTGATCTCTGTGACTTTCCAGCTTGGTCTTTGTTAAAAGGTTACTTAAAGAATGGCTGGATCTAAATATCGTGACGATGTTGCATTTTTTTTAAATTTTTTGTTAGGTATTTATTACAAAAACCAGAATACGTTTTATTTGATTAAATTCTTATACGCTTTTCACAACAGTATTTGTTACGATAGTCACATTCTTTTAAGCATAATATATGAAAGTATTATAGACATTTTTTTACGACTTATAGCATCTTTTTGCTTTAATTCTAATTATTTTCTTTAATATTAGTGTGAAATCTAAAAAATTGCTGTTTTTTATTTAATTAAAAATATATTTATTTGGAACATACAAATTAGGTCTTGGATTCCAAAGTTTTAAAACTTGGTAAAAATAAAAACATTGTTATTAAGTAAATAAATACTCTCTACAAAAATCTCTACACCATCCCCAGACACCCGACGACCCTGTTTAAAAAGTGCTTTAGTTCTCTCTCCCTCTATTTTTTTCTTGGATTTGGTCCCTTTAGGTCCAATCCACCACTCTCCCCTTCCGGACTATGCTTTCCAGGGCTTCGTCGTCGGAAAATCTGGATAATCGAGCTCGTAGCTCCCAGAAATTCAAAAAGAAAACAAACAATTCAAATGTCGGCTGTCAAACCAAGATCTGCTACTGGTGTTACGTATAACCTTCACTTTCACTACTGACAGTTCCCATGGCACGCCCATCTATTTCCCGCCATTTGAGAAATACCTCGTGATCACGACCAAACAGGATACCATCAGCTTATAGGAATCTCGCTCACAGCGCTTAGATCCAGAAGAAAGATGCCGTCAATTTAGTGTGAATCTTTCCTTGATCCCCGAAGGTAAAAAACGTTCGTACGACACCTCTAGCCGCCACTCCGGAAAGAACTTTTTAGTCCTCTACGCACGTCCGCACTGTCCGGAGGTCAAACAAAGAGTCCAAGTCAATGACCTTTTTATCCTTTTGTAAATAGTCTAAGGTCCAAGTGCTTTAGTTACCGAGCAGCTTATATTTATGCCTGGCACATGATTTGAAGACATTAAGCCTCGAATCATTAAAGCGCAGTTTAAAACGTTATTTGCTTGCTTTCCAGTAGTGATTGTAATGTTATTATTGTTATATTACTTAATAGTTATTAATATATTACCCTAATTTCGTCTGGTTGTCCTTGTGTATATTCTTGTCTGGTTAGATGTAAGACTAGCTGTTCCTGCGGCAAAATCTTGCCTTGGCTAGGCTGTCATTTATTTGTTTTTTTTTTGGAAATATTATGTATATATGTACAGGGTGTCCCATTTTGGTTGTCCCTTATGGAAACTTGGAAACCATAAGAGATATTAAAAATCTGATACCCCATCCTCGAGCTCTTTTTTGGAGAAAACATTTATGGTAAAAATAGATCATCGCTATCGCGAAGCGTTTCAGAGATACAGGGTGATTCTCGATTTTTCACTTTTTGAAAAGGCCCTGTAGCATTGTTGTTATTACAGATACGAGAAAACTAATTGCACATTATAAAGACACTTTTTTCCGTAGAATCCAGTGGCGTAGCCAAAAATTTTTGAGCTGTCATTTTTGACATATGACCCAAACACGTTTTTTTTATTAGGGACACCCTATAAATGATTAGGTAATTAAATTGCTTGTTTTTTCTGATTAAAATAATATATCATAGTAGGTGGTTTAATAAATTTTTTACGTCAAATATTGGAAAAATTATGATTTTAAAGACGCATTGCGGCTTCTATCTGTTTTTAAATTGTTTTATATTTTTGCTTTAAAAGGAATACTGTCATCCCTTAGCTCAGGAGATATTTCCGTAGAAAAAAAACAAAAAATTAATTAATTAAAAATTTTTTTATTATTATTATTTTTATTATTATTTTTTTCTACGGAAATGTCTCCTGAGCTGAGCTGATGCGTCTTTAAAAATAATAATTTTTCCAATATTTGACGTAAAAATTTATTAAACCACCTACTATGATATATTATTTTAATCAGAAAAACAAGCAATTTAATTAGCTAATCATTTATAGGGTGTCCCAAATAAAAAACGTGTTTGGGTCATATGTCAAAAATGACAGTTCAAAACATTTTTTGGCTACGCCACTGGATTCTACGGAAAAAAGTGTCTTTATAATGTCCCATTAGTTTTCTCGTATCTGTAATAACAACAAAGCTACAGGACCTTTTCAAAAAGTGAAAAAATCGAGAATCACCCTGTATTCTGAAACGCTTCGCGATAGCGATGATCTGTTTTTACCATAAGTGTTTTCTCCAAAAAGAGTTTGAGGATGGGGTATCAGATTTTTAATATCTCTTATGGTTTCCAAATTTTCCATAAGGGACAACCAAAATGGGACACCCTGTATATATATGTTTTTTTTAATAAAAGACAATTATTATTTTTATTATAAATTTTATTTACTGTGCATGCTACTTATTTATTTGCCCTATAAATTTATAAAAACGAAATAGTATCTGAAACTACTTTTTCAATTTACTAAAAGTCTCATTATTACGAAAAATTTCATTAAAAAAACGACGCCATTAATTAAATGGCTTGCCATTCTGAAACAAGTTCTCCAAATTAGTAATTGTAAATAAGAGGGTAAGAATAAAAATATATTGACTCAATAAACAACAAAATAAACAAAGCGTCCAAAGTAGGCTTTTTGGTTTAATGTTTACAGATAAGTAATTAAATGTATTTTTTATGTTTCAGGGGATTGCACTCAATAATACTTTTACAAAACCACTAAAAGATTTATTTATGATTAAAAGAATTGTAGGAGTTATGAAATATGTTGTTCTTATTGGATCCCTTGGAGGTAATTAATAAATATACCGGGTGGTGTGTGGCCAGACTGGTCATAGGAAATCTCATGTAAATTTTGATACATTTACATCTACAGCAGATATTCTTTCCTCTTCGTATCACACTGTTGGAATAAGTCGCTTGAGTTTCTAGGTGAGTCCCAGATCGTTGCTATTGATATATCCAAAGCTTTTGACCAGGTCTGGCATGCCGCACTTCTTAATAAACTTCCCTCCTATGGTTTTTCAACTAAACTCTGTACTTGGCTCTCTAGTTATCTATCTGATTGTCGTATATCAGTTATTGTGGACGGCCATTCTTCAAGCTTTCACCAAGTAAATGCTGGAGTCCCTCAGGGCTCAGTTCTGGCACCAACATTGTTTTTCTTCACATCAACGACCTTCTCTCGTCCACAACTAATTCCATTTATAGTTTCGCCGACGATAGTACCCTTTACTCCAGTTTTCAGGTTCCTAAACCCATCACTAAACCTGTCTTGGAAAACAAACACAGAGCGATTCAGATATCTCTTTCGCAGGATCTTAATTTAATATTGGATTGGGGCGCCAAAAATCTAGTCCATTTTAATGCATCCAAAACACAATCATGTTCCTTGTCGCGAAAAGAGTCATCAAATACTCATCCTCTATTTATGAGCGGCCAAGTTTTACAGAGCAAAGACACCTTCAATCTTGTGGGCGTCACATTTGAAAGTAACCTTAACTGGCATAAACACATTGTATCTATAGCTACGACAGCTTCAAAAAAGCTTGGTTTCTCTTTCGAGCCAAAAAGTATTTTTCCGCTTTTAATTTATACATTTTATATGTGTCCCAAATCCGACCTCCCTTGGAATATTGTTCCCATATCTGGGGCATGGCGTCCCCCACAACCCTAAGCATTCTCGATTCTATTCAACGAAGAGCTATTCGTCTCATTAATGATCCTTCACTTACAGAAAGGCTTCCCTCTCTTGCCCATTGTCGGGCTGTGGGGGATTTATCGCTTTTTATAGGTACTTTCATGGCTTCTGCTCTGAAGAATTGTCCAGTATAGTTCCTCCACTCACGGTTCCCAACAGAGAAACTCGTGGTTCCGCGCGTATGCATCCCTATACGGTCCAACTGGACAGGCCCCAAACTTCTCACTTTGTTCGTTCTTTTATCCCTAGAGTTTCTAGATTGTGGAACCTGCTGCCCGCGGAGGTCTTTCCTTCTCCCCCAAAACTTTAAGTATTTAAGTCCCGTGTCAACAAACTCCCTCTTACCTCGCTTAAGACACCCACGGTACGTTAGTATTTAGGCTTTAAGCCTTTGTGGTTTGTCCAAAGATAAAAAAAAATAAGTATTAGCCCCCATTGTGATTCTACATCAAAAATGGTATAAGAATATTCTGAAGGCAATGATACTATGAGCTCACTACTAAAATTCCTAATTTCTCTTAATAGGTCAATACCTTAATACCTCCACCAGTAATAAAATAATGTCCTGTCAATTTTCTAATTGATGTTTTACTTTATTTTACGTATTTATTATAATTTATTCATTATGGTGGATTCATTACGATATGTATTGAGGCATGCAACGATTTTACAAATAGTTTGTCCTAAATAACTTTTATTTGGGTAATTTTCTAATAAGTGTATAGTTAGTAAGCTTATCCTATTAATGTCTTAAAAAGAGTATAATACAGTTTTGTTGTAATATCAACAGAAGAGCTAACATAAGACGGTATTAAAATTGACATGGGATTTCGTATGGCCACAGTCTAGCACCACCCGGTATATGATTTTTTTTATGTTTATCATGGATTTAACTTAGCAGTATAGTAAAATAACATACAGGGTGATCATTTTTAAGACGGCACTATTGCTAACTTTTTTATTATTGGAGATACGAAGTCGGTTAAACTAGCAAAGTTGTAGCATTTCTTCGGCTGGTTAACGTGCTGCCAACAGAAAATCAATTGAACATCGGTTTTTCGATATATTGCAAAAAATATACTTTTTTAAATGGAACAACCTGTATATTATATTACAATTTGAAAGATCTATTAAAGACCATTAAAAAAGTCCTTATGTGTTATATCCAATTTTTAATAGTTTCGAAAATATGGCCATTCTCAGGAATTTGATAGTAAACTGGCATTTTTTAAATAGAACACCCTGTATATTGCATTACCGTTAAATAGATATTTTATGTTTTACCCATCTATTATTGATCTGTAATACCTTAGAAACGGAATATGTTATGGTAGCAATAATACCTGCTATCACACCTAGGGCATTATAAGCGGGCATGCTTATAATGCCCTAATGCGCTAATATGGAAATTTTATTGCTTATCCAATTTTATTTCTCTCACAATAAGATCAAGTTTATACAAAAATAATTTTATGACTTTATGTACCAAGTAGATATCATCAGGAGCCTTCTTAATAAATTTTAATATTTGTTCTCCTTCCAAAACTTTAGACTTCTTCGGGACGTATCCTTTCGACTTAACTTTTAAAAAAGATATGAGACGATGGTATTGCGAAATGTCTATATTTTTATAGACCATCAACGTAGACCTTAGGGTGGAATACTTGGTCCAGAGAGAGTTCGGACTGTATTTTTCCGACTAAAAATAATAAAGTTTGTTAAACATATGTATTAAAATAAAATCAATAACTTACCAGTTCCTGAAAATATGCCATTAAAACGGTTTCGGTTATTTGAAGAATTGCGTTCGCATCTTTCCAAATACCAAATATGCCATACTCCCGATCATACTGTTGCCTTGATTTAACTGGCAAAAGATTTTCAGTCGCTTTTATGGCCTTTTCTCTTATATTTTGTGGAATTTCTTCCATTTTGAGCAAATCGTTAAATAAAAAATGCCAACTGACTAACTGATAGAAACATCAAAGTCAAACTTAACACCAGTCATTATCTCTTACTTACGTATACAGGTACAGGTGCAACTTATTTTTATATTGCGAATAAATAATGTGATTAGTCATTAAAAAACTCTTTTTGGGTAAAAACATAAAGCATTGTATGCACCACG
>JACEGR010011190.1:0-15811 GCA_014170235.1 Listronotus bonariensis | reverse complement strand
CCATAATCGGTTATAAAACAAAATCCGTTCAAAAACAATCACTTACCTTACTACTATCCACGGGTCAATTTGACCCACGTGCTTCGAAAAAACTGCCACAACATACACGAATGCACTTGTCTACAATACTGTTCATATAAACCGCCTGCAACTTGAAAATAGCTAGACGCGCGCTCTCCCCACTCTCTTTGGTAATGTGATCTGTTTAACGTGAGAAGCTCTATGGGTCAGTTTGACCCGAGGGTAGCGGTTAAGGGTTAAATTACCATGTTTTGTACATTACAATCGACCAGAATGGAGCTCACACTTTGATGGACCACCTGCCTCACAAGAAAATTGTTATTTCTGTAATAAAGTGATTTAAAAATATTCCCAAATATTGTATTTTGATTTTGAAAAAATAAAGTTTATTTTACAATGTAAGCTTGTTTTTATTTCGAATATTTAAACCTTTTTTTGGTTGCATATTATTTTATAATAAAGAAATAGTATTCTTTTGTTTGGTTAAATATCAACATTGTATATTAGGTTATTTACCTTTCATAATTTCTAGATTAATAAAATATTATTTTAACGTTTTGTTACAATGTATTGCATTTTTTACTACCTATTAAACAAGTGTCTGCATATTTAATGTATTCTGATATTATAAGATAATTGGCTAAAATGCAGACGCACAGCCTTGGAAAATACTTGAACTTGCGTTGAATTTCTTATTAACCGGTCATAACAGCAAGTTTTATTTTTACCTTAAAAGCGGGATACATTTTTACAGACTATATTTTTTAAAACCTATGGTTCACCAGCGTCTTTTGCCATTCGATTTATTTTTTTAAAAATAAGTATAGGACAACCTTTCTTTCTCATAGGCTTGGTTTTTAAAAAATAAGTATACGATAACTTGTGTGTTATATGCTTGATTCTTTTAAAATAAGTTTACAGGGAGTGTCTATCCTAAAATAATATTTCTTAAACAAAAAAATGTTATTAAGTAAATTAAAATATTGTTTGTGCTTTCCATCTTACCCATATATGTATTTTTTTAGTTACTTATGTGTAGTTGAATCGAAAAAATTGGTTCATTAAACAAAAAAGTTAAAATTTGTTCCCTAGTGGTTTTTGTCAATATTAATAAAACAATAATTATTGAAATAATAATTATTAAAATACTCTTTTATTACAAGGCTTATAAGCTGTACCTTCTGAAAACTTTCAACCGAATACCTTTTGTGATGGAAAAATTGCCAGCGAATTCTTAAATATAAAAAATCGGAAACTGCAATTTAAATTATATGTAAAAAATTATAAACTATATTAAAAATATAGTTTTAAAACTGCTTTTTAAACCTCAATAAAAGTAATTAATTTAAAAATTTCACTAAGAATTAGTTGTTTAAATGTACCCTAATGTATATTTATTGTTTTATAATAATTAAACACTTATTAGATTTTTATAATAATTAAACACCTTACTTTTTAATCAAGGCGTATTTAGATTTAAAAATGAAGATGTATATTTTTAAATTGAATAGCGTGATTTGGTCACCCTTATAATTACCGCCCTAAGGCCATTTTTGGCATATATATACTGCAAGAAAATCTAGAGCCGGCACTCCAATTTTATTCAACGAAAGAAGCTATACTCTAAGTAAACTTACAATAATGGCATCCAAACCAAGTATTACTAAAATGGCAAAGTTAGCCAAAATTAACGTAATCCAAGATATTGTTTTACGTCCAGCGCAAGTACCAGACGAAGCGCAGTTAAATCTCGCACTTAAATCCATAACAAATGACGGTGAATTCAACGACTGCTTTATGAATCTACTTCAAAACCAGCAAATATCATTTGAAGAAGAAAATTATGGAAATGTTCCTGAAATACCATTTGAAGAAGAAAATTATGGAAATGTTCCTGAAATACCATTTGTTCGTGACGCAGACCAAGAAGCTGCTCCTAATGGTGATGCTGCAGAAATAAGAAATATTCCTGACGCTGACCAAGTTATTGTACCTTATGGTGATGCTGCAGAAATAAGAAATGTCCCTGGCGCTGATCAAGGAGCTCCTAGAGAAGAATTAATATTTAATGATGCACATATGGACGACGATTATCCATATGACCAATTAAACAGAGAAACCATGTTAGCAGTGGAAAGAGACTTAGCCATCGAAGAGATACACCAAACACGAATACATATGCTGGAAAGGAAGGAAAAACTTGCATCGCAGCTGAGGTGTTGCACTCAAATCATCCATGTGTTAAACCAGCGAGAGGGGTCCATTAGATTGAATTTTGAAAATGTAATAAGACAAGAACGCCTGATGCGAAAATTGTTGCAAGATTAAGTGTTTTTATGTTTAAAAATGTACTTTTATGTTTAAATATACATGTCTTAAACCTACTTTGTATCGCTTCTTTCGTTGAATAAAATTGGAGTCAAAAAATATATATTTTATTTATAAATCACACATTTTATCTTTTTAATGATAAAATACGATTTTCATGCATTACATTGTACAGTATTAAAATTTGTGTGCCTATCTTAGTGAATTATTTGCCAAGAAAAAATAGGGAACACAGCTTTAGCAAAAAAATATACCAAAAACAATAAAAACTTACCTTATTTCTCCAAAAAATGAATTAAGGTGAAGTGGGGTAAATGTGATATATTTTTCGAATAGTTGTCTAACAAAGGGGTGAAACACAACTAATTTAGTCGAACGAAGTTAAACTAAAAATGTATAATGCTTTAAATAAAGTTGTTAAGGGATTCTAGGTTTGATATGTACGCAGCATCGCTTCAAAAAAATATTAGGTATTTTTTTTAAAACGGTGTCAATATATCACATTTACCCCGGAACTTGGGGCAAATGTAATAATTCCGTCTACCTACGTATGAATAAGTTATTAGAGACGGTATGGGACAAATGTATAAAGTTTGTATTTTGTTCATTATTTTGCTTCTTGCCAAATTAAAATACACCAATCGAGTCAAAAATTATAAACTTTATTCAGTAAAAACAAAACAAAATATACTTTCTATGAAGCCAGAATGAATATTCTAAGGAATATAAGAAGCCTAAACAGAAAAAAAAACAAATATTCTAAGGGATATAAGTAAATACAAACATACAAATATATATTATTAGGTACTTGCAGTACACATGTCATCGAAAAATATGTGAATTACACATTAACAGGCTAAATTATAGCCTTCAAATGATACATAAAATAAAAAAGAACCGCGTCGATTGACAGATGGTTCTGGCAAAACCATAACAATATCACTTTGGTCTACAGTATCAACGTCCTCTACTGCGGGCCATGAAAAAGTGTTTTTGAAAATTTTGTGAACTTAACTGTCCACCCATCATCACATGAGTCGGTCACCATTCCAACAAAATGCTTTGTTATTTTTTTGGTGCAATACCTGACTAGCACCCAAGAGTTACGAGTTACAGTTTGGTCAACATCCTTATTTTCGTTCATATTAGCATCTTCAAGCTCTTGCAAGAATTCTTCAGAGTTGTCTGAATCCATATAAAGTGGAGACTCAGGTTCGAGATCTTCACTACTTGAAGAAATTGACCGTTTTTTTTATTTCTTTTAGATGGTTTTGATTTATCTGCTTCCTTTTGCTGTTTTGGTTTTTTTATGTTTTCTTTAAGTCGAATCACTGCCTCTTCTGAAGTTAATATCTCCGCACCAGGACATACTCTTGATTTCTTTTGTTTCTCTAGTTTAGGTGCTTGACGAACTGCTGATAATAACAAGTTCTCGAAGGATACACTAGCATGGGGTTCTTCTGTCGATGTTTCTTTCGATGTAGAAGCCACTGCAGCGATATCTGCTATCGAATTTGTATTAACTGCTATAGTATCTGTCCCCACCAATGCTTCGACCTGCGAGCTACTTTTGAAATCATTCCATCTTTTGAGAGCTTCTTGTGTAAAAACTTCCTCTGGTATAACATTTTTGTTTAAAGGACAAATTCCGCCTTTCCGGAATCCACCTCTGATTGCTTCAGTTGAAATAGATTTCCATGTCTCACATAGAAACTGTGAAAACATTTTCTTGGGTAGTTTCTGACCCACATGTTGTCGTTGCCAAGATATCAACTTTTCATCCCATTTTAATTTGAAGGGCCGAAATACAGAAATGTCCAAAGGTTGAAGCAGATGGCTACTGTGTGGGGGTAGCTTCAAGATTGTTATGTTGTTCTGGATCGCCGCTTCAACGATCTCTAAGCTTATGTGGGTTGAATGCCCATCGTAGATTATCAACACGGGACTTTCTGGACCTAGTGCTGGAATCAAAGTCTTTAGAAAGTACTTCGCGAAAATATCGCTTTCCATCCAGCCTTTTTGCTGGCAGCGTAAACGGTGCCGGGAAAATCTGCTTTGGGAGGAGCAAGCCACTGGTCCCACAAGTGTTTACCCTTGAATATGATTAACGGTGGAGCTTTATCGCCAGCTGCATTGCACATCAAGAGGATAGTTGTATTTTCTTTACCTGGGGAACTTATCATTCTCGAAGAAGCTTTATTAACTGCTCCGACCACCTTAGATTTTCTTGGATCTATGCTCAGGCTACTTTCATCAAGGTTCCATATTCTCTGGGGCTTGTCAAGTAACTGAAGCTCCATTATAGTTTTTTCCAAAAGGTCAAAATATGGATAGATTATGAATGGGTCTAACGCTTTTTTTCTAGCATATTCTACATTTTGTGGAATCTTGAGGCTCAAATTATGACGCTTCTTGAAGTTGAGGAACCAGTCCTCACCAGGGATTCCGTCTTTAAAATTTGTCTTAATTTTATTTTCCGTTACAAACTTTCCAACCACTTCAAATACTTCTTTCCTTGATAAACCGAATCCCCACTTTTCTAGCGTCTTTAAGCCATTGGCTAACCTAAGTTCTTCTGCGATTGGAATATTCGTCGGACGTCCTTTATTGTCTTGTTTCGTTCCCCGAGTACCTTTAACTCGACTGTAAAGTGTTACATAAGGTATTTTGAATTGTTTAGAGGCGCCATATATAGAGTTTCGTCCTGCATTTACTTCCATCATTGCTAAATTTAAATCTTGCTTCGTATATTTAACATCAGTTGAACTTCTTTTCTTTATATATGTCCGCACCATGATAAATCTGAAACAACGGGGTAAATGTATTACATATATCACAATTACCCCGAATTCATGTTTTACATTTGCCCCTGAAAGCATTTTTTGACGGGGCAAATGTGATATAAACAAAAAAGTACAACATGGTAATCGTTTAGTCTTAATAATTGACATACACATGGTTTAACTATTAAGAATAAGTTTAGAAATGCTAGAACAGACTTACCTCAGAAAATATTAGTTTCACTTAAAAAAACATAAACACGTGTCGACTCGAATATTAGGTTATGTTACGACGAACTGTCGTCGTGCGGCTTACAGGTGAACTGGCTCGAAATTACGTTCTTTCTAGTGGTGCGCGTATTCATATGCAGACTTAAGAAGTAGTAATGTAGATGGCAGCCCTGGGTATTAACTTAATATTAATTTGGGGTATCACCATCACATTTGCCCCATTTACACATTTACCCCACTTCACCTTACTTAACAAAGTTAGTAAATCATCCATAGATAAATAACTTTAAAATACCACAAAAGCGAGTCTCTTTTAATTTAAAAGAAAACAAAACATACAACATGTTTGTTTGGCTATATGCGTACAAACAAGCCCGAAAATCAAATAATACGCAAAATGGTGCATCGAAAGAAAAAATCCGAAAGGTGAATTTTGTTTGCAAAATAAATGTGGAGTTTAAAAATAATTTTTAATTTTGGTAAAAGCATTACAAGATGATTAAGAAAAACTAATTAGCAAAATACTTCGGAACTTATGTTCCTCATGTACAGGGTGGGCAAATTCGATGCATTTTACAGGATGCTTATCATATTTCCGTTTGCTTTACTCAAAAACTGATCCCTGTTTGCGAGACTTTAATTTCAAGTCAAAGTTACTTGTGAAAACCGCAATTCGTTAAACATTAATCATTTACTCGCTACAGTGTGATTTTTATTTTTTTTATCATTTTTAAAATGGTGAAAAAATGTCCTAGTTAAAAATATGTCACAATTTTGTATATCTTTTAAACCGGTTTTTCAAAAAGTTAAAAGTGATGACCCAGGCATGCGATATACGTTTTTTGGCATATATTTGCTACAGCACACCCAAATCTTTAATAATTTTCAAAAAACTGTATTGCTTTTTTCTACTGTTTGTGGTTAAATGAAAATATTTATCGATAGCCAAATTTGATCCACCGTTGTTCCGCAAAATTAAAAGGTCATAGGAAATACGTAGAAGGGAAACGATTTAACGCGTGTAAATTACTAACACGTAGAGATTAGATAAGGAATGCAGGCATGTAAACATAGTGACGTATCGATTTCACTTTGTTGTTGCTTTACTAAACTTGCCTAAAAAATCTTTTGATTTCATTTTTTGTAAAGTGGTATTATTATTACCAAATAAATGGTTAATTTTAAGGTATAAAAATTATAAAGCGACAATTTTTGTCAATTTCAAAAATTCGTATCTCTAAATCTATTTACTTCAGCGACTTGAATTTTGGATATGATCTAGCTCAAACAATAAACTATACGCCATAATTATTTTAGAATTTTAGCTTAAAAGGTTTTTGAGTTATTAAAATGTAAAAAATGTCCCGTTTCGCAAAAACGAAACTTTCAGGCTTTATAAAACACCCTGTATAATTTTGATTAGTTTTAACATAATTTGAGAAGTTGCTTATTATATACCATATACATAGGGTTGCCTTGATCTCTGGTATGTTAAATTTTATAAGGAGGTGAAAGAAAGAAAGAAGCACGATATTTTTTTGTGTTTTAATATATTTATAAATTTTAGCAGCATTTTAAAGTTATACTGACAATGCAAAATTAATTGCCTTAATAGATTCTGCCATATAAAAAACAGTCTTTGAATTGGCATTATGTGAAAGAACTTAAACTAAGTATTTACATATTTTGATAATTTTTGACGTTTTGTATAAATAGTCGATGTTTTTTAATGGTATTAGATAATAAAGGGGTTCATACAAAATTAAATATCTTCTTTCATATCGTAAATCGGGACTTTTCGCTATGAAATCGGGAAGTCGGGACATAGGACCTAATAACGGCGACAGTTCCGATTTATGGCAACCCTACATATACAGCGTGTCTACTTAAGTTCGCACTATAAGGAAAATAATTTAAAAAAATAAATAGTTTTACGAAAAAGGTGCTTTTTAAAAAGTTTCGCATGCAATGCAATCATCAAATATTAATTTTCTTGCAGTGGTTTACGAGGTATGTCAAAAAGTATGAATTTTGCTTAAGAGGAACGTAAGTGGAAAAGTATCTTAATTTTTTAAACTAAATATTGGAAAATTTTATATTAAAAAAATGTTCAGATATTAAAAATAACATTTAATTATGCAAACTTGTTTATACTAAACACAAACTTTTTTTTGCGATAACGAGCTTTTCTGTGACTTTTCGCTCTTTTGACAGTTCCTAAGCTTTCTTACATACCATGTTTACCAATAACACATAAAAAAAGAGTTTTTTCTTAAAGATGAAGAAGTTTGCATATTTAAATACTATTTTTAATTCTAAACATCTTATATTTATTAAAATTTTCAATGTTGTAAAAAATAAAGATACTTTAATCTTAAGCAAAATATTTATATTTTTAACACGCTTTTATTAACTTGGGTTGTAACTATCAATCTGGCTATGTAACGGAATCTTTGAGCCTAATTTTAACCAACTTCCAGCTATTCGATTGCTTTGAAACTTTGCACACGTATTAAGGAAACATGACAATGCAATAATCTGCAAACAGTATCCCGTTATCTTTTTTGAATCGCCAGGAAAAAAATTCCATTATATTATAAAAACAACACCTAGGATGCCATCTGTTGGCAACATTTCAAACTTTGCTATTAAATGAAGAAGAAATTTTTTAGTTTTTACACAATTTGGTTAGTTGCACCATTGGTGTTCAATTTTTATGAACAATAAAAATATAGGGTTAGTTGCACCATTAGTTCAAGGATTCCATAATAAAAATTACATTATGTGTAATGTATACATAATACATAATGTGCAATTAATAAAAATTAACATTCTTTTTTTGGATCGCCAGGAAAAAAAATCCATTATATTATAAAAATATAAAAACAACACCTAGGTTGCCATCTGTTGGCAACATTTCAAACTTTGCTATTAAATGAAGAAGAAATTTTTTAGTGGGTTGCAATATATTGGCAACGGTCCAAACATTTCCTGGATTGCCATCTGTTGGCAAAATTTCAAACTTTGCTACTTAATGAAGAAGAAATTTTTTAGTGAGTTGCAATCTGTTGGAAAAATTTTAAAATTTGCCACTCTTGTTCATTAAAAAATTTTTTCGCCATTTTGTCAAGAGTAGCAGAAACTAAAAATGAAAAATAATTAATAGTTTAAAAAACTAAAAAACACGCTTTTATATGCAACCGAACTAAAAATTAGAAAATAATTTTTCATTAAAAAAATATTGTCATTTCATAGTAAAAAGCGTGGGGTGATAAATATATTAAATGTTATAATTATTATATTTGCAAATATCTATGATGGAAAAGTTATGAAAAAATAGTAAAATCCACCCCACGCTTTTTACTATGAAATGACAATATTTTTTTAATGAAAAATTATTTTCTAATTTTTAGTTCGGTTGCATATAAAAGCGTGTTTTTTAGTTTTTTTAAACTATTAATTATTTGACATAAACCTCGTATACCACTGCAGAAAATTAATATCTTATGATTGCATTTGCATTTGGGTTTAAGACCATGCTCAACATTTTATAACAAATAACTTTTTTTTCCTAAAATTAATATAAGAAAAAAGTGATTCATACAGTGCGAACTTAAGTAGACACGCTGTATATACATTTTTTAATTATGTATATGATAACGTCACCTCACAGATGGTAATGGCAAAGCCTCTGTGTAGTATTCTGCCAATTCTAGGTAGTAGTTATTTTAAAAAATAACGTCCGTTGTGGCACTACCGCGTTGTCTGTCTTCTTATTCTGTTTTTCGCCCTCTTTTTACTGGTTTAACACTATTGTTTTTTATGTACAGCAACTATATAGGGCTTTAGTTTCTACATATTTTAAATATGTTTTCAATCATATAGGATGACCCAAAAAAGAGTTGACAGTAAAAAATGTTGTAAATAAGGTTATTCAGGTATTAAAAAAGGCAATTTTATGGAAATAACTTTTTATTTAAAACTTGTTTACACTTCAGACATTGTGTTATAGCATGGTTTCTTATACATTCAAAACAGTACTTTTTATGACTACATGGAAACACCTTTTTTATTCGACAAATCTTACACATTAACCTTTTTTTTAAAATAAGTGACTCGGGTACAGAATTTATAAATATTTCTACTTGCGTATCCATATTTTACAGATTTAGTTAAAAATATTTTTATTTAATAAATGATTCTCTATACTTAAAGTAACTGAGTTGTTGCAAGCAATACACACACTAACCTCTGCTACTTGACAAAGCGAAGTTTCACATAAAGTACAAGACAATTCATTAGTACAACAATTATAACTTCTTTGAAAATGTGTATTTACGTGTTTGTAACTTCCCTGGCTCGAATTGATTGCATGCAAAAATAACACTTGTAACACAAGGGGTAAATTCCTTTTGCAAAGATTCCACAGCAATATAGGATTGGGTTACACACACTGTACGATTTAAATAGTTTGGTTTTATAGCTATGGAAGCTTTAATACTTTTTATTTTGATTGAAGCACTTTGTCCACAAGTGAAGTCTTCTGAATCATCGATTCCACTTTCGTCTGAATCACTAGATTCTTCTTCTTCGTATATGTTTTTGTCAGCACGAATAAGCGTATTTTGTCTTGAGTCAAAAATGTCACTTTTCACTTGAAACAGTATTTCTTCGTTACCATAAATCGACTTGATACATGACATATTCATTATGAAAATAAGTTCATATAAATATGGATCCGAAAATTGCTGGCTCATAAGACACAGGGTGTTAAACTTGTAAAAAATAGTTTTTTCTAAATATCTTACATCTTAGAATAGGGCAGGGATAACCCATGCTTTGAAGCCACTTGGCTTATTGTGCGCCCTGTCTTTTACGTCTGGGTGATGTCAGCCAGGCGGAACCTGCAGCTTAACTCGTCCCCACCCAGGGGGACTAACGAACCTTCGAACTGAGTGCGGTCCGCATGTCTATGGTTGCGCAGGACATGGCAAAGTGTGTTCCGGCGCCTTAGTCTGCTGGCTATTAGTGTTGATACATTTTGCACTTTGTCCGTCTTGTTGAGCTAACCACTAAATTTCCAATCTTGGCCACCGGCAGGATTCGAATCCATCTCACGTCTGTTGTGCGCTCAACGACCTGGCGCCTTAAGCCGGGAACATACTTTATACACGGTATGTCACGGCACGAGCTAGCGCGTACCCTAATAAAAGTGTGGTCTCCAGTTTTGCATGTCTTTTTATGAATATCTATCACATACGCTACACGGTACGGCATAGCCGGCACGGTACGTCGACGTCACACAACACGCGTGTATGGCTTGTCGTCAAGTACGTGGACATCCACACTTTTACCACACGCGTGCCGAGTACGGAAGGATTTTTATGCAAAATTGTGTGCGTTTGTCCAGCTGATTTCTAAAGTTTTGTAACAAAAAATGGAGAAATTACTAATTGAAAAAGTGCGGGAACACGAGTCATTATATAATATTAAAAGCCGAAACTACAGAAATAAACAAATTCGTCAGGAATCTTGGGAGGAAATTGGTCGGGATTTGAACGCTACAGGTAAGTTGGAACATTTTTTATCATAATTTCGTAGTATTTTTAGCCGTATATAATTGTATCGATTTTTTTACAAGCTGTGATTTAACTTGCAATGTTTATATGTATGTATGTTCGGGTTAAATCTTGGAAATCGATTTTAACTTATTTTTTAATAATTGTCCGATTGATTTGTTATTTGATTTACGGTTTCAGTAACAATACAATATTATAATATTTTTAAGTTTTCACCTCCCCTCCCTGCAAGGGTAGTGGTAAGGGGTAATACTCAAGTTTGTCCGATTTCGTTCAAATTTGGTATGGGGATTTTGAATTTTTAAAAACAAGCTTTTATTTAAATGTTCTAAAAGAAGAAAATAAATTTTTAATCGAATCCATCAATTTATTGTAGGTAGGTAGTAGGTATTACAATATTTATATGATATAAAAGTTTGTCTCAAGATTTACATTGATATATATTTCTTATAATTAAAAAAACTAAAAAACACGCTTTTATATGCAACCGAACTAAAAATTAAAAAATAATTTTTCATTAAAAAAATATTTTCACTTCATATTAAATGTTATAATTATTATATTTGCCAATATCTATGATGGAAAAGTTATGAAAAAATAGTAAAATGCACCCCACGCTTTTTACTATGAAGTGAAAATATTTTTTTAATAAAAAATTATTTTTTAATTTTTAGTTCGGTTGCATATAAAAGCGTGTTTTTTAGTTTTTTTAAACTATTAATTATTTTTCATTTTTTAGTTCGTTATATTGCACAAAATTCTTAATATAACAGTAAATTAGAACATACTATTTAATTAAGCAGCAAAAAGAAAATAACCAGCCCCCTATGAAATGACAATGGTAGCAAATTTTAAAATTTGCAAAAGATTGCAACTCACTAAAAAATTTCTTCTTCATTAAGTAGCAAAGTTTCAAATTTTGCCAACAGATGGCAATCCAGGCAATGTTTGGACCGTTGCCAACATTTTGCAATCCACTAAAAAATTTCTTCTTCATTTAATAGCAAAGTTTGAAATTTTTCCAACAGATGGCATCCTAGGTGTTGTTTTTATAATATAATGGAATTTTTTTCCTGGCGATTAAAAAAAAGATAAAGGGATACTGTTTGCAGATTATTGCATTGTCATGGGTCCTTAATACGTGTGCAAAGTTTCAAAGAAATCGAATAGCTGGAAGTTGGTTAAAATTAGGCTCAAAGATTCCGTTACATAGCCAGATTGATAGATACATACAACCCAAGTTAATAAAAGCGTGTTAAAAAAAGGTAATCACGGGACAAGTTTTTAGA
The DNA here is from genome assembly GCA_014170235.1 of Listronotus bonariensis. Taxonomy (NCBI): domain Eukaryota; kingdom Metazoa; phylum Arthropoda; class Insecta; order Coleoptera; family Curculionidae; genus Listronotus; species Listronotus bonariensis. The sequence continues at coordinate 3,583 of JACEGR010011190.1, read as the reverse complement.
TCCTATAGATAATGTAATATAATAAATTGATGGATTTTCTTCATTTTAGAGCATTTAATTAAAAGCTTGTTTTTAAAAAGGTTTTTTCTAATAATTTTTTGTTTTGGTGTGAGAAATTCAATTCTTCTTTCAGTTTTACTTCTTCTTTCCGTTTTACTTGTAGATCGAGCAGCTAAAAAGATTTATATTTAAAGCTACAACTATTTTTTAAATTAAACGGCTTTATTTACAACCAAAAAAATAATCATTCTATTTGGAGATTTATTTTACATTCTTATAATATTATTGTTCCTCACAATTAATTCTTCCTGTGCGTACGACTTCAATCTGCCACGGTACGCTTCCTTCATCTGAAATGAAGTATTCTTTAAAAGCTTCTCGAATCTAACTAGCATCTTGTGTCGCATTTCTTCTTGACGGTCTCAAATTTTGTAAACTCCCATTAGGTTGTTTTAAAGGATTTAACTCAGGTTGGAAATCATTCTTAGTCTTAGTGCACAACATATTATGAAGGCAGCACGTCGCTAAAACTATTTTATCAACCATGGCTGGTTGTACTTCCAAAGGCTTTTTGAAAACTCTCCAACGTGAAACTAATATCCCAAACGCATTCTCCACAACTCTTCTAGCCCTAGAAAGTCTGTAATTAAAGATCTTATTGGATTCGTTACCGACTAAACTGTGTTTTCCATAGGGACGAAGTAAAAATGGTGTCAAAGGAAACGCCTCAATGCCAACAATAACATGAGGTTGCGGTTCTGAATTTTTAGTTAAACGTTTTCCTTCTGGTACATTAAAGTTATTGTTATATATCACTTTACCCATCGAAGAGTTAGCGAAGATACTTCCATCACTATTTCTTCCATACGAGCCAACATCAACAGCTATAAATTTATATTCGGCATCGACAATAGCCATGAGCCAACACCCACTGAAGTAAAAGGCCTTAGCGCTTCTCGTATGACGTCATCGATGTGGGCCGCGAAAGTTTAATCATATGAGGGGACACATACAGTAATACTGATGAAAACTATCAGCAGTTAACTTATTTTAAAGAAAGCTAATCATATGATAGACTTTTTGACAAATCCCAAATAGTTATGCTTGAGTTTTGGTTTAAAACTAAGTCACATACGTATAAGTGTAGTATTAAAATGCAGACTCTCAAGTCCCCTATACCTACCGCCAAAATTCAGGATATGTGTTTATATACACGGTGGACCAGGTTTTTCGTTACAAACTTAGACAGTCGATAGGAAACGTTTTTTATGAAAAAAGTTCATATAAACATAGGTCCGAAAATGCTTTATTTCTAAGATACAGGGTGTTAAATATTAAAAAGAAAATCGGCTTTTTAATAATATCTTAAATATGCTCTATCCGATTTTAATAACATTTGGCTGTGGTATTTGTTAAAAGAAGAAGTTTATTCAGCCCTAAACTAATTTTAATTTATGTGACCAGATCAAAAACTCCCTATAATTTCTTTGAATTTTAAAATATTTACCTAATATAGAGCACAACATAGTGTTTTAGTGTTTGTTTAGGTTTCAGTTTAGGTATAATAGAAACAACATTAGGTATATTATAGAACACAGAAAATGAAAATACATTCAATTTTTAAGGTAACAGATTCCAAAGTAAATAGGTATGTATTATAGAAACTATTTATTGCATGTATAGGTAAGTAGGTCATTTGGCTTACTTCATTAATGTTTCAAGTTTTCGTTTTTTACTTCTTTTTTTAAATGATCGTTATTTTTAGCAGAATAATTTTTTAAGAGGGTGTTGGAAATACTTTTGAGTATTATTTTTAAAACGTCTTTTGCATTATGATTAACGCATCCATCGAAATGTGAGACATGTTTTTGTTTTATACAATATTCCAAAATTAAGTGAATCATGAAAGATCTTTTATTATAAGTGTCTAGAAATATATCCTCAAATTCATTTATTAACTTATTAAATATTATGTATGTTACAGATACAATATTGACTACTCGTTCTTGGGGATATAAAAGTCCTCCACGATTTAATTTATTAATGAGATCAAAATTGTCCTCCACAATAAATTTCTCATCATACACCAAATTTTCCTTACAGCTGTCACATTTCAGTTTTTTAATGTAATGTAGCAACAATAACCACCTAAATATGTAATTAATGGCAATACATCTTTGATATTTTGAAAGTGGCCATCATTAACTGAAATTTGGGACAATAAAGTTTCAATTTGGGAAAAGTCTTGTTGGCAGCAATTTTCATCTTGGTCATAATCAGGTAGCTCATAAAACTTATGAACATTAATAGGGCCATAACTGCGAGACTGAAGTGTTAATATTGATTGAATTCTAAGTCTCTTCTCTGTCTCATATAACTGTCGCACAGAAATATGATAATGACCACCTGCCATTTGCCTGTACTTACCAAATCTATCTTCAAGAGGGTCTGTTTGAAATTTCCCTAAGAGAACATAATCCATATTAAGTTCATCAAAACAGTATTTGGTAATTTCAAGCAACCCATGAAGGGTATGACTTAGTGCAGTTCGGGTTTGGGAAGTAAGAGTCTTTGAAAAACTGCTAGGTTGCCAGATATCAAGCCAACTTAACATTTTTTCTAAGAACTCGATCTTAGGATCTAACTCACTGTCCATCAGTTGTTTCTTTACAATAGGTTCCTGAAATATGTCACGTTTATGTTTGCCTTTGAATGGAGTTTTTACATTTACTATTTTCCACCATATCGTTATGATGTTTACAAAATCAGCAGTCTCTTGAGAGTGTGGTATACGAGTACCAAAATGTCTTAAAGCCTCTACTACAAAAGAGTTAAAAAATTTTAATGAAAGTTTTACATTTTGTCGCTCTAAAGATGAAGGAAATAATGCTTTTAAGTTTAAAGAATAGCCAAACTTTAAAAGCTTGTCGTACTCCAGTTCATGTAATTTTTTAATCGCAGAGAAAGAGGCACATTTTTTTCTGAAGTGTCAAAATCAGGAAAGTGAAACATTTGATCAGGCTTAGAGTTAATCCAGTTATTAAAAATACATTTGAGTAAGTGAACTGTGTCAAATAGGTAAAATAATGGTCTTTTATTATCTATTGGATGAGGGTAAACAATGCTAAGTTGGTCTGTAGTAGAAAAATGGCTCATTGCTTTTCCGTTAATAGCATTATTATCACTTATTGTGCAAAAACTACATACCCAATTTCCTCCAAATTTTCAATAATAGTTTTAATAAAATTAAAGAGTATTTGGGAATTCATTTTTGAGACGGGAGCTATATGAACTACCTCTTTAAAGCTGGAACACACACTTGAAATCATGAAAGTAACTGCCGAAGAAGCTAGAGAGTTATTATTATTGACTGCTGTACCAGCTATATTACCTCCCTTATAATCCATAAAAGGGTCAATGTGAATTTCATCGAAAAGCAGTATCACAAATCTCTCATGATCTTTCAGCAAACCAAACACATTTCGAGCATAGGTCAAAAACATATTTTTTTCATCTATATGGGGATCAGTCATATGTTTATTACAAATACCCATTATAGTTTGTGGATGTGGTAAAATAAGGG
>JACEGR010011189.1:0-15818 GCA_014170235.1 Listronotus bonariensis | reverse complement strand
TTTTACTATGAAATGACAATATTTTTTTAATGAAAAATTATTTTCTAATTTTTAGTTCGGTTGCATATAAAAGCGTGTTTTTTAGTTTTTAAACTATTAATTATTTTTCATTTTTTAGTTTTTGCTACTCTTGACAAAATGGCGAAAAAATTTTTAGTGAACAAGAGTAGCAAAGTTTGTAATGTTTCCAACAGATTGCAACCCACTAAAAAATTTCTTCTCCATTTAGAAGCAAAGTTTGAAATGTTGCCAACAGATGGCAACCCAGTCAAAGTTTGGAATGTTGCCAACAGATGGCAACCCACTAAAAAAATTTCTTCTCCATTGAGTGGCAAAGTTTGAAATATTGCCAACAGATGGCAACCCAGGTGTTGTTTTTATAATATAATGGAATTTTTTTCCTGGCGATTAAAAATAAGATAACGGGATACTTTTTGCAGATTATTGCATTGTCATGGGTCATTAATAAGTGTGCAAAGTTTCAAAGAAATCGAATAGCTGGAAGTTGGTTAAAATTAGGCTCAAAGATTCCGTTACATAGATAGATAGATAGATGGATAGTTACAACCCAAGTTAATAAAAGCGTGTTAAAAATAATAGTAATGTATGTAACAACTGCATAAAGTGATACTTTTTTACGAATGGGAAGCTTGACAGCACGAGCCTTTGGGTAAGTGCGGCAATCTCATAGATAAAAAAAGACACTTTATGCATGTGTTACATACTATATATTTTTCCACGACCTTATAAAAATTTCCCAAAATACCATTTTATACATGTTTTATTCATCTAAATTATTATTTATTTTAATTTTTGTAGCACAGCCATTATATTGCGACAAAATTCATAGCCTCCTTACTTTTTAAAAACAACAATTGTCCACTTCATAACTATGCATTTATTATTTAATTCTAGAAAATTTTATGTACTTACTTTTTGTAGAAATAATGCTAAAAAGTATAAATTCCTTTTTAATTTCTTGATGATTTTAATTCAATTACTATTAATTTTTATATATTTCTATTAAATTTATTTGCAAACTGTCAAATTTTAAAACTAGTGACACATGAACTAAAAGAAATAATGACGAAAACTAAGGTAACTTGACCGTTTGGTTCAGTTGATGTCGCGTTTACTGTTACATTGCATAAATTGATATTTAAGTTTATCGTAGTAGGCATTAAAACAAAACACTATTTTAAAGTGTGAAAAAAGCTTCGAAGTGTAAAAAAGTTACTTTTTTAACACTTAATATAGTGTACTAGAATGGAGTACTTTAACTTTCTGTTAATGATTTTAAAAGAGCATTTTTTTAACGTTCGTGGAAAAAATAATTTTACAATTGTAAATTCGCGACTTCATAGTTAGGATCAGAAATTTTTCAGACACCCGCCACTAGGCGGGTGATTACTAAATCAGTCAGATAAGTAACACTAGAAATCAAATAGGATAGTCTGAGAAATTAAAGCTACATCCCAAGGATGATCCTTTATCACTGCCAACATACGGCCTGTCAAACCTAACAAGACTTTTTCCCAGAGAAGAATTTAAATTGTCTAACCTTCAAGGGTTTGAGAGATCAGAGTGGCCGAGAATTAGTAAATTTATTATTTAACGATTTTTACTGAAAACAGGAGAAACAAAAAAACTGATACTTTGTGATTCAAAAATAAAAAAATAGCTTTGTCAGGGCGATTTAAATATTTATGTGGTAAAACGTTTTATGTTGCATGGTATGCATAATAAATAAACATTAAAAGATGTAAAGGTTTCTAAATTACCCCACTTTACAAAATTACATTCTAACGCCTGTGGTGGCACTACAGCGTTGTCTAAAAGGTTCTGTGAAATGCAAAAATTGCATGTTTCAGTGCTTGGATAACGTTGACGGAACACGACAATATTGGGTTAAACATCCAGTAACCCGGCACTCACGGTACACTGGTATTTAGGCATAAGCCTTCGTGAGATGTCATAAAGATAAGAAAAAATGAAAATAAGCAAACTATTTTTGGAGTTAGAAATAATTTGGAATAGTTTTTACGTAGCTTTAAACTCAAAATTTATTGACTAATATTTTGTTTTAAACACGCTTTTATTAGCTTGGGTTGTATGTATGCATGTATGTATGTAACGGAATCTTTATGCTTAATTTTCACCAACTTCCAGCGATTCGATTTCTTTGAAACTTTGCACACGTATCAAGGACCCATGACAATGCAATAATCTGCAAACAGTATCCCGTTATCCTGATTAGGATCGCCAGGATAAATAAATTCCTTTATAGATTTTCTGTAGGAGAGTAACAGAGAAAAAGCTAGTGCGCGATCTGCGCATGCGTGCAGTTTCGGACGTACTCTCAGCATAAGGCTGACAGAAACTTGTTCGGAGTAGTTGCGTTCTGAAACCCCATGCAACAGTGAAGCTTTAAATGAAATGATTAGATTACGAAATAGTTCGTGAAACATTAAGAGAAAAGGCCATAAAAGCAACCGAAAATCTTTTGCCAGTTAAATCAAGGCAACAGTATAATCGGGAGTATGGCATATTTGGTATTTGGAAAGATGCGAACGCAATTCTTCAAATAACCGAAACCGTTTTAATGGCATATTTTCAGGAACTGGTTTTTTATTGATTATATTTTTAATACATATGTTTGTTTAAACTTGATCTTTATTGTGAGAGAAATAAAATTGGATAAGCAATAAACTTTCCATATTAGCGCATTAGGGCATTATAAGCGGGCATTATCATAATGCCCGCTTATAATGCCCTAGGTGTGATAGCAGGTATTATTGCTACCATAACATGTTCCGTTTCTAAGGTATTACAGATCAATAATAGATGGGTAAAACATATATGAATTAAAACTAAAGGTTTATAATGAAAATAGAAAACTAGTTATAACAAAAAAAATAATAAAGGGGCTAAGGCTAAGTTTTATTACAGCATAAGAAATTCTAAGCATGAAACAAATTAAATATCTTTGTAACTTATTAAATCAAACATAAAAAACACCAATTTCTATTTTATTTTACTACCACCAAGAAAAAAATAAACGGAAAACATAAATTAATTCCCATAAAAATACAGTTTTATATGTTAAACAACAGGATATAGGTTAATCAAAGTCATGATACAAAATATTAAATATAAAAAGGTCAAGGAAAAATAAATCCTTTATTTAAAATCAATATAATAAAATTATGTAGAAGAGACATGGTAAAAAATTCAATGTTATTACTTGAAACGTTAGAAAATTAAGTGCTGGATTTTTTGTTCTTTTAACATTTGTTATCTTGAAACTTATCTAGTAGCTAGTAGTTATTTAGAATGACGTTCGGAGCGGTACTACCACGTTGTCCAAAAGGTGCTGTGCATTGCCTGATTACCAACGTGTCAGGGGTTTCTTTGATGTAGTTAGAGCAGATTAATTTATGTTTTTTCTCTCAATATCAAAAAAATTGTCTGGTAGACGTCAGCAATTGTTTTGCTCGACAATCCCATGGGTAAAAAATACACCTTCTGCATAAGTTGCAAACAAACTTTTTCTATGACCGTATAAAAACTTTTCTAATTTTATACTTGTTTTAGTCTCTATACATAATGTATAGAAATATATTATTGAGTGTTAAAAAAATGTAATACCTAGTCAATTTTCTGATTACGCATTACAAATTATTTAATTATTTTAAATATTTTTATGCGACCAGTTGTCACAAAAGGACGTTTAAAATTTCCAAAATTTTTAGTCCATTTGTCTTCTTGTAAAACCTATCCTGGGACACACTGTGTGTATTTTACTATTTTATATTATAGTCTATAGGTATGCATCAAAAGATATTTAGAAGAAGCTTTAGTTGGACAGAAAATAACGTATGTCCTAAAAGTTTTGGCACAAAACTCATTGTCTTTAATTTTAACAAAAACAAAATAATATCAAGTTGCCTTTGAAAACAAAAGTTTATTTACTTTATTTACTGTCAGTTGAGATTTATTTATTTTGAAGTTTTCGCTTTAAGATGTCGTATAAATTAGAAATAAGAAAAAGTATCTACAAGTTAGTTGGGCGGATACCCAAAGCTGAAATCTGTCGAATATTCCAAAATGAAAACATTTCACGCAGAACCATTTATAGAACAATAGCGGAGTGCGAGCAGGGAATACCATGTCTGAATTTCCCAAAAGTGGAAGACCACGTGCATTTACCGCACAGAGGTCAGAGAGATTGGTGAGAAGAGCAAAAACCAGATTGGAATGTCAACGAGGAGACTGGCTAGGCAATACAGATCTTCTAAGAGTACGATATCGTTGGAATTGAGGAGGAATGGTCTTAAATATCGAAAGAGACGTAAGTGCCCCAAATACCCTCAAGCGCAGCTTCTTCTTATACCAAGATGTTGTCGTCAACTGAGGCGGGTTGTTGCCAATGAAAAAATCATTATTTTAGATGACGGAAAGTATTTCACTTTGAGTAATTCTGAAATGAAGGGAAACGATGGATTTTATATGGACAACGTAGAGGAATGCCCTGACAATGTTAGATACAAACATAAGGCGAAATTTGCAGATAAAATACTTGTCTGGTGCGCAATTTCTAACAGGGGTGTATCCCGACCTTTTGTGGGAAGAGTGAGGGGTGAAGCTTTGAATAGTCAAAGCTATATTGATAACTGCCTTTCCAAATTGCTTTAGTTTGTCCGCGAACATCATGCTAATGACGATATCATGTTTTGGCCAGACCTAGCATCATGCCATTACTCAAGAGATACCCAAAACTGGCTTTGACAACACCACATACCTTTTGTTCCCAAAAACGACAATCCTACAAACTTGCCGCAGGCTCGCCCAATAGAGGATTTTTGGGCTGTACTGTCTAGAAAGGTTTATCATGGAGGCTGGGAAGCACAAGATGAGGAACAATTAAGACGGCGAATTTACGAGACATTAAGAGAAATTGAACTGAATTCCGTCCAGGACCTCATGAGAGACATTCGAAGAAATTTGCGTCTGGTAGAGCAGAATGGGCCACTCCACATAATTCGATAGTATAGTTTAGTTAAGTATTGAGTTGTAATTTATGATAACTAGTTAGTGTTTAAATAAATTTCTTCATTAAAAAAAAACCGATAAATATTGTGTGCCAAAACTTTAGGACATACGTTAAATTATGCGATGTTTTCAAAAATCAGCTAAGCAAATAGCTAACTTTATAACTCTAAAACTAAAGGCGATCAGACATTGTGCCCATAAGAACATTAATTTGGTGCGTCAAGATCTACAACATATAAAATTTAAAAAAATAATAACCTCAAGCTCTTTTCCATAAGGATTAACCGGCGTCCTTTATTCGTGAACTATCAAATTTTCGATCAAAAAAACAAAATTTTTTTAACGATTGTATAAATAATTTAATAAAGCGTACTTTTTTGTCAGCAAATTAATAAATTAGTTAACAAGTGAAAAGAAAATCGTTTATGGTCAATAAGTTTTTAATGACTAACAATTACATAATTCCTATTACTTAAGTTACGTCTATTACAGCCCAAACTTTTAGTAGTAAAATCTTGTTTATTATCACATATTTCCCATATTAAACTTTATTTTATTAACTCATAATGCCGATAAGAAAAACGATTATTGTTGGCTGTTAAAAACGTTTAAATTTCCCCGGAAAATACCATAAAATAATATAGTGGATAGAAAATTTCCAGTCATATGAACTCTACTAAGTTTATTGCCGAATTTACGACTTTTTAAATTTCTTATAACCTTATTAAAAATGTATAAATGTTTGGGAGGTTTTATGACTAAATGTTTACTAGATCAACATTTTATGTACTTATTAGAAATCTGGGCCGAGTAGGGCCGTGTTGGATACACAGCCCTCATTAAATAACTGGAATAACTAGGTACTTTTCTTTCTTTCGTGCGAAAAAGTTAATTTTTCCGCATTTTAGTTCCTAAAGAGTCACTTTTCTGCACTAGTTGTGAAATGTCCTCTTTCGCACTAGTGCGGAAAAGTACAAAATTATCGAACGATATATCGTGGGTTCAGAACTACAACTAGATAACTTAAAAACACTAGTTTTGAGATAATTGCGGTTATAAATTTGTTTGCTTGAAGCTGTAGTGGTCTTCTTGAAATATTGTCGTATGGTACTGTCCGGTACTGTCTATAAAACCAGTTTTTCCTACGACCACTTGTGAAGATAGCAAATAGCACACTGATTTCATGCATAGAAAATGCATTATATCACACTAGTGTTGCAAAGTACTTTACAGCACTAGTGTTGCAAAGTACTTTACAACACTGGTGTGATACATATTATGATGTCATCCTAAAAACTGCTATTGGTTTTGCAAGTGACATATTTATTGTAGTGACAGTAAAAAAACTTTTTATTTACCTTAAACGGTAGAACCCAAATTAGCGAAAATCATCTTATTTTATATTTATTAAAATTTACGAAAAAATAAAAACATAAACAAAAATAGACATAACCACAAAAAACAACTTTCACTGACTGGCACAGTGTTGTCAGGTAAGTATCAAATTAAAAATCTCCCTTCTACCTTTGAGCACGTACTTTATAGAGGCAGCCTTGCCGCTTGACCGTTCGACCTAAAGCGCCAAAGAAAAAAAGCCTATAGATCAAATTCCTTCCTCTCTTTCTTCGTGTACTCAAACAACTAGTTAAATCTTTTTTAATCCCTAATTAAACCTAAGGCTAATACACACTTTATGAATCCACTTTCTTTTATCCATTCATAAATAGAATCAGACCCTTCCGACGTTGCCAAATGCTTTCCATATTTTGCATGGTAACGTTTGGTAGTCGTTTTTTCCTTACTTTTAGGACTTTAGGTTATGCATTTACAATTTTCATATTTTTATATTTTTTCTTAAAAATATGAGGAAAAACTGTTATTTTTACTTAATTTTATATGTGATGTTCAGTTTCATTAACTCGTTTTACCAATTTTACCCCACCCAGCACCCCTTTTCACTCCCCGGTCCGGTAAGTTTATTTACTGATATTTTTTAAAAAACGGAATATTTTGGATATGCACCACTTGCGTTTTATTTAGAAGAGTGTCTAAAATATGTAAGAATCGATAATTTTTAAAAAACACTTATAATAGCAGAAAACCGTATAAAACTATTAGCGTTATTACCTAACAAAACCATACAATTTTTATTAAGTGAGGGCCTTTTTAAATTCCAAAATGATAAAAGTTATATAATGCTTCTAGGTAGGTGATTTTCGATGTAAAAATATTGTCAAAACAGTATAATATAGCAGTGAGGAAAAGTATATATCACACTAGTGTTGCAAAGTAAATATCACCCTAGTGTTGCAAAGTTCTCAATTGTTTTTTATTTTTTCTGAACAGACAAACTTTAATTTATTTATTTTTTGGTGAATAATTTATGGTCGTAGGAAAAATAGTGTACAGTACTCGTGTGAACATGACTTTCTTACACTCGTGGGTTTGTCGCACTCGGCTAACGCCTCGTGCTACAATATTCCCACTCGTGTGAAATTAGTCATTTTCCACACTTGTAATGTAATATACTATTTCACTTACCTAGCTCTACACACAAAAAAGATATCTTAACTTAAAACAATTTGCTCTGACTCAAGACACGTTGTGAGTTTTATATAACGAAAAGAATATATTCTTCTTATCAGTAAATGATATTCTTAAAAACATTATTTTAGTACAAGCATAAAGGTAGATGCAGTTAAGTAAACATAATTTTTTAAGTTAAGAATATTAATGCTCTATTGTAGATATTTTTTTGTTGACGCGATTATCTAGCGAAGAAAAGCACTAATTTTATTGAAGAAAATATATTCTTGTCAATCGATCAATTTAAAACATACGTTTTTTTCGGCAAAAACAAATTAAAACTTAAGTTAAGAATACATTTCTTTTGACAAAAGTATATTACTTTAGGGTTGTCTTGCTTAAAGAATATCATAATTAAATACTTTCTTCAAATAAAACTACTTAGTTTTCATTTAAAACAAGAGATTGTTATAAAATTTTTATTTATTACAATTATTATTGTTAGAGTACAAAACAAAGCTTTTAATAGTAGGTATAATGTTTTTATGATGTTATGTTAGACCTTCCGGACGTCTTTTAGTGCCAACCATGCTGAGGCGTCTAGGATCCTAATAATGGAAAACTCTCCCTGGTAAAGCAGATGTTATTAAAAACAAGAGTGTTTGGTGCTCTGCTTACGGCATTTCCAGTGTATTCTTCAGTACTTTCTTTGTGAAGATTTCACGGAAGTTCCCGATATTCTCGCACGATAGTAGCTTTACTGTGGATATTTTCACCACGGTGATCCAACTACCCCATAAAACTACAATGTGTGTCCACGGATGAACTTAACTATACCTGTAGGAAAAAATATTTTTAATATTTCGAACAAAGTTATTCTTTAAAAATGTTTGCTTTATCCGAAATGCTAAAAGCTAAAACAAACATTTTTGTAGGATTTACATGGTGGTTCATAACTGCAAAATCAAGACAAAAAGTACTTAACAGTGTATAACAGAAAAAAATTATATTGATTATGATTTTTAGTAAAAATTGAGGTTAACTGACTAAACATAATTAAAAAAAAAAAAATATGTTGTACAGTTTATTAAAATATATATTTTTTTAGAACAGAAGCTTTAAAAAAATCGTCTGACTTACTATTTAAATCCAAATCTGGTAGTATAACGCGCCTGAGGGGCGACGCGTTTTCTTCATTTCTACAAGCAGGATCGCACTAATCTAACTTCTTTGGTTTCTTCGGAGCCCATACACCTCCTTTCTGTCAACTTTATTACCATTTATGTGGTGTTCTTTATCTTCCAGCGCTTAGACCATAGTGGTGCCGACGTTTTCCTCAAAATCCTCCTCGGCCTGCAGCCATTACTTTTTGGCTATCTAGTCAACCTTTCTTAATCTCCTCAGTACATTTTTTTAAAACTTCTTATATTCTTGCAGTGTGGAAGGAAGCGTTTCTTGTTTCCTGGTTCGCCGAAGCTCACCTCCCTGGGCAACTTTTTTTCAAAAATGAATAAGGAAAATAACTTTAATACCTAAATATGGTAACCAAGAATATAATATTCTGGTTTAATACTACAAAACCTATATTTTCTTAAGTGAAAAAAATAAATATAACTTGTTTTGACTTTGAAATAAATATGTTTTTAGTTTTCTTTTAAAAAATCCATTGTCTTTAACAAAAATATTAAATCAACAAGAATTTTATTCCAAAGTAAAATTATGTTTTGATAGAAAATAAAAATATTACTTTGTCTTGACTACAGAAATTTAAGTTTTCCTGTAAAAATAGACTTTTTAAATATCTCTTATCATAATATTCTTAATTTTAGACAAACAGTGTCTTATTTTAAAAATATATACTTGTTTAAAGAATACATAGTAAGAATAATATTATTTAATATGAAAATAATGTAATTTATTGGAGCAAGAATATTGTTTTTCTCAAGAAAATTTGTTTTAAGTTAAAAATAAATTTTCAAGAAAATCCATATTCTATTTGCAAGAATTTTATTTTTGTGTGTATCACTGAAAGGATGTCCACTTGAGCATATGCTGATGTAGATATCTCAAAAGTGAAAAATTTCAGTTACCTAGTTGTAGTTCTGAATCCACGATATTATAGCGAGTCGCAATAGAGGATTTTCATAAACTTAATGTTTAAAAAAATTCCACACAACCATTTTGACCAATCAAATGTATAATTTTGGTTGCATTACCATGACAACACAAGTATTTATGGGAATTTTTTTCTCCAGCCTGGGGTACCCTGAAGCGAATTATAGTGAAATTTTTTTTTAACGTCATGTCTGTCTGTCTGTGTTAAAAAGACCTTTAAAAGAGCTTTAAGAAAACACCACATTAGGTACATCTAACTTTATTAGTTTCGGAAATATGGCCATCCAAATCAGGTATTTAGGTAATTTTTAAAGTACCGCCATTTTGTAATAGGTGAAGATATTGACTTCATATTCTAGGGTTATAAAGTACTCGTCAGGAGCTTTAAAATGATGTATCACTCGACCCGCCTTCTCATTTAAGGTGGTGGCTCTGGTGGTTAAGGGGTTAAAGGGGCGCCGTCCAATTTTTTGTAAAAACGTTCCCCCTCAATAAATATCTTGACGTGTTTCGGCGATTTTCTCAAATCAGTCTCGTTTCGAAGATAACTTGAGTGGAAAGTTTTTAAATGAACACCCTGTATGGTATAACATCTTCCTATTTTCTATTCATTTTAGAAACTATTTAACCATAAAACGAGATGATAAAATAGCAATTGCTTAAAATTCACATGGTGACTGAATCCGAATGAAGAAGATTATCACTTGAAATGAGAATAAATGAATGTAAATTTGTTCATTCAGCGGAGATAATGTTTCTTTGAAAATTCCCGAACAATTTCAACGTTCTGAAAGAGCAACTTCGCTTTATCTATTTTTAATACTTCTGCAAACAGGCAACTTTATTATCTTAAAGTTAAATTGCTTCGATTTAATATAAGGCGTAAAATTAAAGTTTCCTTTAATTGGGGGCCTTTATTTATTAATTAAATCGTTTATTTCAAAAACCAGTCAAGTACACTTTATAAAATTTACGGTAAACAACAAAAAAATTTCCATATTTAAAAATCCGGTTAATTTAGCTGTAAAAATAGGGGTTCCCTTGCAAAAATTCCTTAGAAGCTTCTTAAACTTATGAGCCGTGAAGGAGGAAATTTGGCAACACAGCACAGTAGGAATGTCAAGTAAAGTTTAGAACTAAACGGATACAAGTTTAAACAATTGTTTAAAAGGTTTTTTGTTTCTAAAAGTTAAATCGTAGCGTATATTTATTATATAAAGAAAAAAAGTAATTCATTGTTATATTTAAAAAATAGGACCAGTGCCAATATGTCAATCGTTGTTTTTACGTTTAAATGTGCGCGTATAGTTGGTGCGTACGGCGTACATTATGCCACGAACGTGTTGCGTTTCGGGCTGCATAATGAATTACCCCAGTTATATTAAAACAGAGGGTAATCAAACAACATTTCCCCAAATACGATGAAATTAGAAAAGCCTGGTTGTGCGCTATTGACTGGATAAGTGTTTTTTTTTATTAAAAGTAAAAGTAGTACTTATACGGTAAATGGACAAATATATTTTACGGGCAACTAATTAACTAAGCGTGTTTTTAAAAAATTGGTTTAATTTGATTTTAATAGTGTGTAAAGTGCACCAAAAACAAATATTTACCCCAAGTAATATCCTAAGGACTATATCAACTAATGCGCATAAATATACAGGCAAGTTCACCAAAAAATTTTTATGTAGATATTCTGAAAGTTATTTACTTAATGCGGTTTTAGGGTAAATATAGTGGAAAACCTATTTTAAAGCGTTTATTTTTAAGTACATCTTATGTAATACGAATTTAGCTTTTATAGTTAGGTATAACTAAACAAACATGCTTTCAATTCATTTCAAGTATTGCAAATATCACTAAATAATAAATGTTTAGTTAAAATTAAAAAGCTTCTTTGGTCTGTTCGCAAAAATGCATAGAGTGGTAGAAAAAATCCTAACAACATAAAATTTTTAAATTCTTACCAACAAATTTGTATAAGGCGAAAAAGTTCCTGATACCTATACCTATATTTTGTTTAAGACATTTAAAAAAGTTAATAATATTGAGCATGTAATCTATTAGGAACTTATTTCAATATTTCTACTGTACAGTTTTGTTTGCAACGTTGCCTTTCTTACTTCACGGCTTATAAGTTTAGGAAGGCTGTGTCTGCACACATGTTAGGAACACCATTGTTCTCGGATTGTAAAAATTCCAATTTATAAAATACAAAAGGATTTAATACTACCTAAATTTAAAAAAAATATTTAATCTGAAGTTAAATAAGCTACGATAAAAACCTCGGTAAATACCTGGGACGAATTGCAGTAAAATACTTAAAAATTAAAGGTTTTTACCTTTCTAACTAACCTGTAAAGGGTAGAAAATGATTTGCACATACCACTTGTGTTGTGTTGGGGTGAATGTCGTCTGTCTGTATGGCTGCAATCCATTTTTTCCTTAAGTTTTCCTATTTAGAAAAAGTAAAAAATTACATATGGAGCACAATCCTTTATAGTAGGGGAGCCCAAGATGCTAAACTTACTCGAGCGTCATAGAGACAAAAAAGGGTCACAAGGCATATAAACGATACAAAGGCGCTTACACGATCATTTGGACACCCCGCTACAGATGTCATATTGTTAGACTTGAAAGGGTTCAAAACAAATTTGTTAAATATTTGTTATTCAAATTCCATTTCCCTTACCAAGATGTTCCATACAAAACCAGACTTTTACTCTGTGGTTTTAAATTTTTAAAGGTTCGTCGTAACAACGCTCTTTTACTTTTTCTATTTAAACTTATTAATGGTTTCATACATAGCGGCGAACTTCTGGGATTAATATCCTTTCTGGTACCAACTAGACGTACAAGGCGTTCTTAGCTGTTCTTCGAAAACACGCATAGAAGTAACTATGGACAGTGCGCGTTTATTGACCGAATGGTGTATAATTATAACACTTTCTATGCTAATCTGGACATTTTTAATTTAAGATTATCTTCACTTAGACGTATGCTAAATAGTCATATTACATAATTTGTTTTTATGTGTTCTTTAATTGTTTAATTGTTCAAGTTAAGTTATTTATATGTCTATTTTAAATTTTTTAACTTTAGCTTGTACCATTTAGAATGTTTTTATTCTGTAGTGTACATTTGTAAATAAATAAATAAAAAAAAAAATAATAAATAATAAGAAGAAAAAATTTTATATAATGTATACCTTTTCATCGGGGCGTTAAGCGGCTTTGGACTTTTAAGTATGTCAAAAAAATATTTTTATTATTTCGGCTTGCGGAAATCGTTAAAATCGTATTTAATTATATATTTTTCGTTATCATTAAATTATTTTATTTAAAATAATTAAAAAATACCCACGCTCAAGCGTGTCAAAATGACGTTTTTTAACAACTTTGTAGCCCTCCGCTTAGAGAGAGTTAAGCGGGGCTACAAAGTTGTGAAAAAACGTCATTTTGACATGCTTGAGCGTGGGTATTTTTCTTTATTATTTTTTCTTTATTATTTTTTTATTTTAATCCGACGCGCACGATGATATTTTTTTGTTTTATACGATCGCCCCTGTATACCTGGCTTATATTTGGTGGAGGTATTTTATCGGGTACAAGGTATCCTCCGGTATATTTTTCTGATGCGCTGTAGTAACTTCAGAAATCCCCTCTTGGCCTCCCCTACCATTAAACAGTTTCTATAATTTTTGCTACATCCAGGGACACAACACATATGCGGTATTAAAAAAACAAGTATCTTAATCCTAAATAGAAACGTAGCTTACACTCTAAAACTGTATCCCTGTCGAATGAACGCTTTAAACCAATCAAATTACACGTCCCTGTGCTTTTTATAGTCTGTTGAGAATACTGACAGATTTCAGATTTTAACGATTGCCACCGAATAGTCAGCACCCGAAGTCCAACGTCACAAATGATTGCGTCAGCATATCCTGCGGGCCTTTAAAAAATACGTAGGTTACGGCCAAAGTAATCTACGCTTTAGGATATTTATAAATGTTAGAGTGCCTCATGGTTTAGTACTGGCACCAACATTGTTTCTTCTTCACATCAACGACCTTCTTTCGTCCACAACTAATTCCATTCATAGTTTTGCCGACGATAGTACCCTTTACTCCAGTTCTCAGGTTCCTAAACCAATCTCTAAACCTAGTTTGAAAAACAAACGCAAAGCGATGCAGATATCTTTTTCACAGGATCTTAATTAATTATTGGATTGAGGAGCCAAAAATCTCGTCCATTTTAATGCATCCAAAACACAATCATGTTCCTTGTCGCGAAAAAGTCATCAAATACTCATCCTCTACTTATGAGCCGGCCAATTTTACAGATCAAAGACTCCTTCAATCTTGTGGGCGTCACATTTGAAAGTAACCTTAACTGGCATAAACACATTGTATCTATAGCCACGGCGGCTTTAAAAAAGCTTAGATTTTCCATTCGAGCCAAAAAGTATTGTTCTCCTTTTAACTTCTACACCTTGTATGTGTTCTAAATCCGACCTCCTTTGAAATATTGTTCTCATATTTGGAGCATAGCGTCCACCACAAATCTTGGCATTCTTGATTCCATTCAAAGAAAAGCTGTTCGCCTTATTAATGATCCGTCACTAACAGAAAGGCTTTTCTCTCTTGCCCATCGTCGGGCTGTGGGGAATTCATCGCTTTTTTATAGGTTCTTTCGTGGCTTTTGCTTCAAAGAATTGTTCAGTACAATTCCTCCACTCACGGTTCCCAATAGAGAAACTCGCGGTGCCGCACGTATACATCCCTATACGGGCCCACTGGACAGGTCCTGAACTTCCTACTTTGTTCGTTCTTTTATCTCCAAAGTTTCTAGGATGTGAAACCTGCTGCCCGTGGAGGTCTTTCCTTCCTCCAAATCTTCAAGTATTTAGGCTTTTAGCCTTCGTGGACTGTCCAAAGATTAAAAAAAAAAACTTTTGCTTAGGCCTAAATTTAAGCTGTTAATACTTACAAAGAAATCCCCAAAAATTCCAAAGAAAATTTATAATTAAAATAAGATTTAAAATATCGACTAAAGAACTTGCGAATTTGAAGGTAATAAACAGGGATAAAAGCGTATCAAACGAAGCGGACCAATTGGATTAAGTGAGTTTTATTTGAAGTAGTTAAGAAGCAGAAATTGCGAAAACGTTTGCTTTTGTAGACTTTTGTGTATACTTTGTGGTAGATATTAATTTAATATGGTTTAAGTATGCCGAGCTAAGCTAACTTAATTGCGCATAAAAACGAATTTCGACACAAATAAAATTTACGTTTCTTTTTAAGCGACTTTAGGAGGAGGTTCCATTTTCGACTGTATTTTTTTATTTTATACTAGCCGACTTGTGCCCACTTAGTTGGCCGTTGATTATATTTTTTTCTGAAGTTTTTGTTTAATCATAATAGAATATAGCATATAGCATTCCTGATGAATAATGTAGCTCTCTGATTGTAAAATAATTTTTATGATCGGTTCAGTATTTTCGAAAATTAGCCCTTACAAACAAACAATCCAATTTACAAACTTTACCTTTATATTCATAATATTTGTGTAAATAAATTCGTTCTAATTTTATATAAAAAAGAAATCTGCAACCGTAGAGAATCAAACCCGGGTCGCCTGCGTGAAAGGCGAGCATTCTACCACTGGATCACCGGTGCTTTGGCCAGCCGCAAATTGAACCCAGCCCACGCACAGCACATGCGTAGCCCACGCTCGACCCATCCTTCTCACGTCCACGTTTTTGATCAGGTTACCGCATATTGGACCCAATTCGAAATCAACCATATTTCAGATTTTTAAAACAAACCCATGCTGCACAAGACCCACAAAATCTGTGCGGCGAACACAAACCTATCCACGCGTGGCTGGCAGCAGAATAAGTTAGCTCTGGGCTGGGTCCAATATGCGCCACTCCATTTAAAAGCATGTTTTAAGTTATGCACGCGTGGGCTGCGCGTGTGCTGTGCGTGGGCTGGGTTCAATTTGCCTGCGGGTACAGATTAATATACATATGTCATTATTTTTTCCTAAAATTTTTGTTAATTCATTATAAAATATAGCCTATAGCACTCCCGAATAGTGTAGCGTGTTTCTAGTTGCAAA
>JACEGR010011188.1:0-15820 GCA_014170235.1 Listronotus bonariensis | reverse complement strand
CGAGCTGCGAGCGTCAGCTGCCCAAGTAGCGGTGGAGTTAGAGATGGCAACACATGAAAGTCGTTAAAAAATAAGTATTTTCATACCCTGTAAAAATTTGTAAGACAGCTCTTTAGATGATTTTAAACTAAAAAATAATCGTTAGCTGTATTGACTATGGTGGATCATACGTCAGTCGGGTATACAATGACCGTCATAATTGTTGAATCAAATGGATAACTTTTATATTTCTTATTTAAAAAAAAATGTATTTTTGATAAAAATCTCTGCATATGCCCAAACTTACGAAACACTGATCAAAGTTTGAATAGATCCTACCGTATACGAGGTAGATGCAAACTTACAAATTTAGCATAAGAGAGAAATACCTTTATCTTTAAACTTAGAACAAAATATTATTTAAAAAACTTGTTCATAGTTAAAAATTAGGCTTAAGTTTAAAAAAGAGCCTCCTGCTTAAAACTCAAAAATAAAACATCATAGTTTTTCCACTTAAATGCATTTAAAAGCATTGAATATAAATGTATACTTTTTTTTGTTGACTTAGGCTAAAAATTTAAATTTTCTTTAAATTATTGTTTTACTTCGCTTTCGTCTTAAAAAAATCCTTTTCTCTGCAGATTTTTTAATTTATTTTTATGTTTTTGTTTTGGTGTTAAGATTTATCCTAAAATTGATTTTTAAACTTTTGTAAAATGTTCCTTATTGATATAATCTCAATAAAATTTTATTTCTAAAGATGGTAACAAAAATACATTAAAATAAATTTCAAAAACGATGTAAAACAGAAGCATAAATTTACGTTCAATGCTTCTAAACGTGTATGTAAAATGTATTTAAATGCCTTAAAAATACCACATATTTAACATTTTTATGAAAATAACCTTCACTAGCGTAAATAGTCCCTAGTTCGATCTAATCGCTATTTACGGAGTAAGTTGAGAGTGTTGTTGGGCGATATTAAAGGTTAGTTTATAGAAAAGAAGATTAGTTTTTATCATAGATCTTTTGCGTTTTTATTTTTTTTGCAAACGTTTATATATACGTAATAGCCGATTGCTCATACCTGTTCTTAGAAGTTTTTTTCTGTTAAAGTGGCTATTATAGAGGCATTGTCACGCAAAAGTTATTTTAAAAAACATAAATACAAAAACTAGGGCCCTCGAAGCAAAAAAACAGCAAACAACGGGGAAAAGTCGATCAGCCTAAATAACCTCTAATTTGAGGTTATGTTAAAGAATAGTAACATTTTAATGTTTCATAATTAATAAAAATTATGACGAGGTTTATTTGCAAAGAGCAGTAACAGCGGTGAAACAGAAACAGATATCAATGCGCGCCGCTTTTCAGCAGTACGGGGTTCCATACACTACACTTAACAACCACGTTAATGGTACTGTTACTTTAAAATATGGAAGGCCGCAGGCGCTAGATGAGAATAGTGAGAGACAGTTAGTCGAGGCACTTCAAGTTTGTGCAGAATGGGGATTTCCCCTAAAACCCATTGATGTTAGATATATTGTACAACAATGTCTCAATAAACGGGGCCTGATTGAGAAACGTTTTCGAGATAATCTACCTGGAACTGACTGGTTTTTAGGATTCATGAAACGGAATCGAGACGTCACTGTAAAGCTTGCAGAAAATACAAAGCGGGTTAGAGCTGCTTTAAGCTATGAAACAATTAAGGAATATTTCGACAACTTAGAGGAAACGATCAAAAATATTCCACCTTCAAATTTAATAAATTATGATGAAACTAACTTTGTGGATGATCCTGAGGCATCCAAAGTAGTTTTAAAAAAGAAAGCAAGCATGCTTTTAGAGCTATAGATAGTTCAAAAACTAACACAACGGTAATGTTTGCTATTGCAGGTAATGGCACCTTACTTCCACCATATGTGGTGTATAAGGCAAAACACTCCTACCAAGGTTGGACTAAGGGTGGCTTGGAGGGATCAAAGTATAACCATACACCCAGCGGCTGGTTTGACGCAAACGTTTTCGAGGACTGGTTTTATGGCATTATCTTGCCTCATTTTAGACACCTAGATGGCGACAAAGTACTCATAGGAGATAATTTAAACAGTCACATAACCTTAAGTGTGATAAGGGAATGTGAAAATAACAATATCAAATTCGTTTTACTCCCTCCGAATTCCACACATTTATTACAGCCTCTAGAGGTGGCTTATTTCCGGCCGTTGAAGGCGTCTTGGAGAAAAAATCTGGAGAAATGGAAAATAAAAAATAGAGGAGTGCTTCCTAAAACACTTTTCCCGAAGCTCCTTAAGGATACCATTGAAGACATTGGATTGAGATCGCAAGCAAATTCCATTGCGGGATTTAAAGCATGTGGAATTATTCCATTCAACCCTAATGCCGTCCTCAATAAACTTCCACGAAAAAATCTACATAATACGGAATCAGAAAAAGTCTGGACAGAAGTTATTGTAGATCACCTAAATGAACTAAAATCTGGACCTTCTCAAGCTCCAAGAAGAGGGAAAAAAATCAACGTCATAGCAGGAAAAAATATAAGCAGCAGTGATCTTAACATTTCAGAGGAAACAAAGGAAAAATCAAAGAAAAATAATAAGATTTTACGAAAAAATAAAATAAAGAGACAAGTCAGTAGTAGTAGTAGCAGTGATGAGATTGACGAGATAAATCTGGTGGACGATGAATCGAACTATGAAATTTCGGAAAAAAGTAAATCTCCTTCGCCGTTACCTAGCTTTCAAAATGTTGAGGACACATTTGGATTAAGAAATATGGGAGATTACGAAATCGGCGAATCATCAATCAACCAACAACAGCCAAACCAAAGAAGCGAAACAACTGCAAATACTGCTGGAGAACAAGAAAAAGATTTGTTGGTTAATGATTTTGTAATAACCAAGTTTAAAACCAACAAACGAGACAGATTTTATATAGGAAAAGTGGAAGAGCTTTTGGAATCATCGATAACCATCAGCACCCTCAGAATGCAAAATAAAAACGACTGCTGGTTTGTTTTTCCCCAAAATCCAGATTGGGCGGAGGTTACTAAAGACCAGATCATACAAAAAATAAAATTGAAAAACATACGAAGAGGAAGACATTTTTTCACTCTACCTAAGGGCTTCGATCTAGAATAACCTATATTTTTGTTTACTTTGTTTTTCTAGAAGATTTGTTTATTTTGTATTTTTAGAATTTATTCTTGAGTTATAAAATGTTACTTTTGTATTTAAAACAACACTTGTTCCTGTGAAACTAAAGAGTTCCTATTGAATAAAGGCCTATTTTTGTAAAATAAGACTTTTTGTAAAATAAGACTTTTTATGCATTTTTTAAAATTAAATTGCTTAATAATACATATTATCTAATATTTGGCGATCGACTTTACCCATATCCTAATCTAAAGTCGATTTTACGTTGTTTTAAATGGGTGATCGAGTTTACCCCACAATACGGGGTAAAGTCGATCACACTTCAAACCACAAAAAATCAAAATGGTCATGCGCACAAAGTACTTGACCACACCATCTTATGACTTAAATGTTAAGGATAATACATATTTAGTTTTGTAAAAAAGGCCAAAAGGCTAAGCACTATGACGAAAAAACTTTATTTTTTGATCGACTTTACCCCGGTTGACGGTATGTTTTATTGTAGCTTTTAAACAGAAGGTTGTTTTTTAAAGCTTGGGCATAACTTTTATTTCTAAAAGAGTTTTCCTAATAATGGTTTGTTGTAAGTTTAAAAAAACGGTTTTCTCTTATGCTAAATTTGTAAATTTGCAATTACCTTGTATACGGTAGGATCTATTCAAACTTTGATCAGTTTTTTGTGAGTTTAGGCATAGGCAGAGATTTTTGTCAGGGATACAATTTTTTAAGAAATAAGAAAAAATTCTTCATATGGTTTAACAATTATGGCGGATATTGTATGTGTATGTCACATACTTAAAATTATTTTTCTAACGACTTTCGTATGCTGGTACTGTTGACACCACCACACGAGTGGTGACAGACGCTCATTTTGCTGACTATCTAACACTATTCTACAAATAAAATTAATTAATTTATTTATTTATTTATTTTATTTATTTATTTAACCAAAATTTATACAGTGTGTACAACTATACTATACATATTAATATAAAATAATACATTTCTAAAAAATATATAATTAATGACGCCTAGGTGTAACATACACCTGTATGCGTCACATTCATCCCTATTACCTAAATAATCACAAATAATTATACAAAGTATACAATAGACAGTCTTACACCTACTAGGTATAAAATTGGTATGAAAAATATAGCGCTACCTTCCCTTCTATAATGTTAGGCAACAATTAAAAAATTATGATGTCTGATCTAAAAAATAATTAGAATTAGCGTTTTGCTCATTATAAATGTGAAAGATGAAACAATCAGAATCTGGGACCGCTATAAAACCGAAACTGATAATGAAAGAGTTAAAGAGGCTTGGAGCAAACTGCTAGTTGCTTCAAGTTGCACATCTTCTTTAGCATTTTTAAAAACAAAAGTTTGGCTCTTACAAAATGTGAGCCAAAACCCTACCAATCCAATCAAGATAGTGTAAACTGTGGTGTCTATATATCGTATTATATAAAGTGTATAGGAAAAGAAGCAAAGGAATATTTAACATTTAAGCCTACCGAATATCAAACAAAAATGGCAAAAGAACTTCAACAGCAAAAATCAGAACCAGTAAATGATTTGTGTGGCTTTTGTTTTACCAACGAAAAAAGACCAAAAAGTGCGTGGCCGTGTTGTGAGAGATTTCACCATGAGGGATGTGTCAATATGTAAGATCTCGTCGAAGACAATCAAGACTCAAAATTCTATCTTTGTCCTTTGTGTAAAAAATAAAAAATTAAAAAAAACAAATGTAACTTTTGATATTTAAAAATAAAGTTTAGAGGTTTTGTTATATGGATTACACATGATAAATAGTGTCCACGTACTCACAAGAGACCGATACCAGTAAGTATCTTTTAACTCATTTGACCTAAAAGCTTTGCCTTTGATTCGGAAATAGGAATATTCGTTTTTATTAGGTGTCAAAAGTGAGCAAAGACCTTAAAATTATGTGCTTATATAAATTTTGAAAGCAAATAAAAATGTAAAATATTTTGCCACATAGAAAGACATTTCGCCTTTGAAGTATTAAAATATTGTATAACAATATATCTTTTACACATTTTTAGACAACTACCACTACATTTTACCCTAACGGATGCAAGTCACGGAAGTTTTTTTGGCCAACTAAAAAGCAATTCTTCTTCATCCGTACCCTTGGAAAATAGTTTAGCCTAAATTAAAAAAAGTTTTACATCTGTTTTTACTTAAACTTATTTTACACGTAATATTTTATTATTTATTACTCTGTGTAATATTCTTTAACGAAAAAAAATGAAAAAGTAAAAAACATATATTATTTTATTAAAAATCTTATTCCAATTACTTTTTTTTTAATTTAAAACCCCTTGGGCTTGTAAAATTTATTAATCACGTGTACAATTATATTGTCTATTAGCGATTTTTTAAAAGGTACTACGGGCGGAGTGGCCTAATAGCTCTAAGAGACAATAATAATTTTTTTGTTTTTTGTCAATATGTTTATTTTATGTGCCTTTAACAGTGTTTATTCAATTTTTAAAAAATTTTTGTTGCTAAGTTTCAAGGACGGGGGCCGTGGCTGCCCGAGCGACCATGAAAGATTTTTTGTCAATATGTTTATTTTACTTGGCATTAACACAAGTATATTGAATTTTTAAGCAGTTTGATTTATTAAGCTCCATGACCGATTTTTTAAAATGAACTGGGGTCGTATCGTGAAAGCGACCATAATTAAAAAACAATTTTTTCGTCAATATGTTTATTTTACTTGCCTTTAGCACGTGCACATTGAATTATCGAGTACTTTTCTTTATTAAGCTTCAAAAAATTATTTGTACAATGAACTACGGCCGAAGTGCCCTAAGCGACCATAATAGAAAAAATTGATGTTTCGTCAAGATGTTTATTTTACTTTCTTTCAAGACGTGTATATTGAATTATCGAGCACTTTTATTTATTTAGCTTCATAAACTACGGCCGAAGCGCCCATAATATGTTTTTTTTTGTGAATATGTATATTTTATTTGCCTTTAACACGTGCACTGTTGTGAACTTAAAAGATTGTGCATTTATTAGAGTGCCGGACATTTAAACAGAAACTTTAATTTTACATGAAATAACTAGATGGCGTGCAAAGGCTTTTGGCAGAGACGCTTGTTTTTTAATAAAAAATGTAATGCAATGTTAATTTTAAATAATTAAACAAAATTAATATGTTTTAATTTATAAAAAATATATAATTCAATTCTTCGGAGATTAATGGTTTAGCACCACATTGGAATGCACCAGAAGAACTCACATTTTGGTAATTCGAGCCGAATTTCAATCACGTTCCTGTTGCTTAACGGAACACCAAAAAGGTCCTTTAATTTTAAAGAAAATTACCACGCTATGGATTCCAAGAGAATTTTTGCCTGCTCACTGGGGGCTGTTCATATCCTTTTGCTTGTTGTGCAAATATTCAAACTTATTTAATCTGTTGCTGCCTGCCCACTGGCTGCTGTTCAAGAAATCACACCTTTGCCTGCCCACGGGGGCTATTCATATCCTTTTGCCTGCTACCGGCAGATACTCAAACTATGTAATGCCTACTAAAGTGTGTTCAAGTAATAACGACGAGGTTCAAGCAAATTCTGTAAGTTTGGTTACGATACCATAAGATTGCTTCTATTTATTATCAACTCATATTTAACGTATTATATAGTGATTTGTTTTCACTGACTTGCAGTCTTCTTTGCATGTGATTATTTTAAATATTCCTTATTTTAAGTGAATAGCTACGTAATTATTTTTTTTAGATATAGAAGCCGAAGTAAAAAAATTAATTAATATCCGCGGTCAACTAAATCACAATTGACTAGATTTACAAACTTAATTAATGATATATCAAATAATAATAAAATTATGGAAATTGCTTCATGTGTTGAAAAATAGATCAGGTTTTTAGTGATTTTTGTACTGTACAGGCAAAAATTGAATTATTAGATATCTTAGATTTTGATAAACATTTACAAGAGCGTGTATATTTTAAAGATAAGTATTTTAAAACATCGGCTAAAGCCAGACAAATTATTAATGATGATATACGTGCTAAGCAAAAGCCTATTGCAAATCTGAATGTACCGCCTTTGCATCAGACTCAGTCAACCCCTTCCACCTGTAACATTACCTGAATTTGATGGCACGTTTAATAAGTGGCCTATTTTTAAAGATACTTTTTATCGTTAGTGCACAATAATACAAGTATAATGTTAATCAAGTAAAAATACCTGTGGTAGGCATTAGTGCCAACCAGACTAACATTTCTAAAATGGTTTCTACCAGAATTTCAAGTACTGATTTTACATCCTTTTTTAATATTGAATTTTTAGTCATAAATAAAATCACAGAAAGGATTCCCCAGTGTAGTTTTGACATTACACAATTAAATATTCCTTAAAAGCTAAAACTAGCTGACCCGAATTCAATGTTTCTTCGGACATTGACATTTTACTTGGTGGTAATATATTCTATATACGGTTTAGACGTAAATCACTCTTAAAAATTAAGTGGTAAATTTACTTTTCTCATTTCGTTACCACCAGCTACCAGGTAAATAGCTATCAAAGTATACTAAAGCTGTCAGTTTAACATTAAATAAATTCGCTTTTTAAAGTTATTAATTTATAATCTTAAAATAACTAATAAAGGCCTATCACCAATATTCAAATATCGAATATTGTGATATCCATTTTTGTTATGGAAAAGCAAATGGTAATGCAGAGTTGGCAAGAAGATATTATATGAAGAGTTATCCGTATAGAAATATCCCTCTGGCTCAAACATTTTCCAGTGTGCACAGAAGGCTTGCGGAATGTGGTTTCTTTAAAAGTTATATTGGAAATAGGGAAAGACCTAGAACTGCTACAAACGTGCAACAAGAAGAAAGAGTGCTTGAAATTATTGAAGATAATCCAGGTACTAGTACTACAAAAATTGGGACACGAAGTGCGGCTCTGTCAGGCTAGTTCATGGAGGGTACAAAGAGAAGAACGACTTTACCCATTTCATTCACAAAAGGTCCAGGCTCTTAATGACGATGATCGGCCGAGACGGTTGGAAATGTGCAATCGGATCCTTGCTAAGTATGAACACGATAATCGATTAATTGGCCTCATATTATTCACTGACGAAGCTGGTTTCACTCGTGATGGCATAACAAATCTACACTACATCCACACATATGCTTACGAGAACCGAAGCAATGTGGTAGAAACGAAACATCAGCGTAGATTTACACTGAATGTGTGGGCAGGGATAATAGGGGATTGCCTTATTGGTCCTCATTTCTTTAATGGCCCATTAACTGGTGACGTATACTTAGATTTTATCCAAAATCGTCTCCCATTATATCTGGAAGATGTGCCATTGGAAGTAAGGGCCATCATGTGGATTCTCCAAGACGGAGCTCCGACCCACTTTAGTATACGTGTCCGGCAGTATTTGAATGCAACGTATCTTGAGCGATGAATAGGACGAAGTGGACCATTGGCAGCGAGGTCACCAGACCTTAATTAAGGATTTTTCTTTTGGGGAATTTTTCATCGAGTTAGCCGACATTTTTTGAAGAGTTTTAGGAAATGTATTAAGGAAAATGGGGGACATTTTGAGAATCTTCTTTAGCTTGTTTAGTAGTGTTTCATTAATTTTTAGCAATTAAATGTATATTGCAATAATCCATATACAGTGAATATTTACTGATTAGCCATTATTAGTTATTTTAATTTTATTAATTAAATAGTTTAAAAGGCGTATTTTATTTTACACTGACAGCTTTGGTATAATTTGATAGCTATTTACTTGGTAGCTGGTGGTAATGAAATGAGAAAAGTAAATTTACCACTTAATTTTTAAGGGTGATTACGTCTAAACCACTGGGTTTAAGAGCACCCTTTTAAAGGTCTGACATCAGTCTTTCAGAAAACATGCCAAAAACTGGTGTAGCTGTCAACACTAAGAAAATTATGACAAAAAACAATTTTCAATGTAGGTAAAGTGCCCTCTAGCAGCAAACAATCAATGTTAATTGTTACTAGAATGATGAAACGCAGACGATTAAGTCTAGGTTTTAAATATTAGTCAAATTGGTTTTACTGTAAGCGAGTAATTCAAAAAACAAAAAATAAAACTTGAACTTTGACGGCTTGCAACTCGAAAACAAATGACATTTTGAAAAAAATATATATGAAGCTCAACCCTTATTTTGTCAAGTAGAATCACCCCTTTAAGTTACATGTATATATAATAAGATTTTATATTAAAAGATTTTATGTTCATTTTCACAGCATTTAAATAACCTTATAATTTTATAGAAAAATACATGAAATTTTGGCCTCTTGATGAAAGTTATAATAAATATGTAAGGTTTCTTAATAAATTGACTGTGGTTAACGATGTTGCAGAACGTGGGGTAGGGTTGATCGAACACTACAATAAGTGATTTACAATAAATATATTCAGATGAGGGAAAATAAAAAAAAAAATGCTCTGCGCAAAAATCGTAGTGCGCACGCACGAACTAAAAATTGACGAGGTAACTGTTCTTTGAGTAATTTGGGGTGGCTTTTACCAAATTTAAGAGGTTATAACTTTTAAAACTGTATATTCTGACCGTTACCGTACATTTTTTAAATTTAAACCCTATCAGAATAATTTTAGGTCTATATTTGTCCCGCACACCGTTATTTTTAAAATCCGTACTGCGTTTGTGCAAACTAAGAAATTGTCCCATACCCTATTTTTGACTAAACCGACAAAGTAGAGTCCAAATCTGGTAGTAAAAGTTTATTAGGTATCACCGTTTAAAATATATCTGGTCTTATTTGTCTGTAACACTAAAATAAACAGATATTGTAATTTTATTAATCATGGGTTTATTCCATTTTGGTTACCCGAATATGACTAATACAAGGAACAACAAGTCTGTCCCTCAAATTTCTAAGACGCTGCTACCAGGGACATCAGCGATGTCACCTGCACCACTTCTACCACCACTGCCACCGACCCTAAATGTGGCTGCCCGTATAAGCTGGGTCTAGCAACAAAGGAACGGCGACTTGGTAATGAAGCTAATAAAGTTTAGACTGAATGCTGAAACACCGTAGATGAGCTCCGGAAACGATTGATCCAGTTCCTGAGAAAAGGAAGAAGCTCTCCTTATCCCATAAGCCAGCCGCCTAGCTCTACCATGGTCTCAGTAAGCAGTCCGATCACCTTCCATCGTTGGGCCGTCCCGACGTCGTAATTTCAGATAATGGCACACAGTTTACTGGACACTTTTTTAAGGATATATTAAAAATTAGGGATTTAATACCGCCCAACTCCGCCATACATCCCTTAGGCTAATCCTGTTGAGAAACTGGATTCACACCAAAGGTCTATTTTTCGACAAACCGAAAAATTTAAATAAGACGGACAGGGGACATTAAGTGGAACATAAAGACGTATAAAAATCACTTTCAAAAGCGCAAGGCCACTTTTAAAAATCAAAACAAGAAAAGGACGTCATATAGGAAAAAATTAAGAAAAGTGTATCGTATACAGGAAAGTAAAGGTTAGCGTGTCATATGCAAATAGGGAAAAACAAATTTAAGATGGACAATAGGAAAAGGGGTTATAAACCAATGATATAGGAACAAATTGAAAAATTAAATAGTACTATAGAAATACCTAAAAGACCTTCTTTGAGTATGACACCACCAGAGGGACAGGGCAGACTAAACAAGCGAACCAGAAACCTTATCATCAACATGAGACAAATAGACAAGGACCTTGCAGCTTACTTGGATCTGTCATTAGACGAAGCTGAGATAAGAAAACAGATAGAAATGCTAGGAAGTGAAATTAAGACTGCCACAGAAGAGAAGAAATTAACGATAAGTAAGAAAAAAGAAGTACTCCAAAGCAAGCTAAAACAGGAAATCAGAAGAAGAGAAGAAAAGGAACGAATAATTATATAAAATGAATTCCAAATCACAGCAATCTATTGTAATTATTGGGCGCCAGTTAGTGTTAACACAAACAAAAGAAGGAAATTAAAAACAAAGCCAAGTTTTTAAAATGATTTAAAATTAATTAATAAATTAAGTATGAAATCCATTTGCACAAGACACTACTAAACTTACACTTACACTATGGACTAAAACGTCTACAATTAAGACAAACACGCTTACCCTAAAGTAAATATGAAAATTACCTAAAATATCAGTATATGAAACACTGGTCAACATCAACTCAATAAAAAAACTAGAATAGTGATCCTGCCAAAAAAAAACAAATAAACTGTGACCTTTGAATCACTATTTTGCTAGGTGGACTAGCATAACTTTACTTAATTAATAAATTATTAAGAAATCAACAAAGCAAATGTAATCAATGTTTCTATGTAACAATGAATTTCCAATATATCAGCAAATAAATAAATTATTATTCAATAAATAAGTTATTAAATAAATTAATAAATAAATTAGTAAATAAACTACAATCAAAATATAAAAGTGTAATAATTACACACGAAGTTAATAAAATGGCGGCCAAGGCCTATACAAAATGGCTGCCTAATACTTTTAACAAAGATAGGTAAATTAAATCAAAATAAAAAATATATATATTTAATTACAAAATTACCCTTAGTGGATCTTATCACTATATCAACTGCTGTAAATATTAAATAGGTTCGAACTGCAGATCTGTGACGCTACCAAATACTAGAATACCTTAAAATTACCAGTAATAAATTAATCTGTTTAAAAAATGTGGGTTAAATAGCATAATAAATTTACCAACAGAATAATTCTATGTAAATTCTAAATCGTAATGGTTTTAGAATTGTGGGTTAAATAGCATATTAAATTTAACAACGGAAATAATCTATTTAAATTTTAAATCGTAACGGTTTAAGAATTGTGGGTTAAATAGCTTTTTTTTTGACATCTCACGAAGGCATATGCCTAAATACCAGAATACCTTGGGTGTCGGGTTATGAGATGTTTAACTTATCGTTCCCTCTGTTCCGTGAACGTTGTCCAAGCGCTGAAACATGCAGTTACAGCACCTTTTAGACAATGCGGTAGTGCCACCACGATCGTTATTTTTAAATAGCTACTACCTAAATATTTCTCCCCGCTGGGAATCGAACCGGCAACCTCTGGTTTCAAAGATCAAAGCTCTGTCCACCGCGCCACAGGGAGATGGGGACATTATCAACATGAGCAATACAAGAAATCTAAATAGCTTTTTGTATTTAAAACATACAAATAAAATATAAAGAAAAGTGATTTATCACAAAATATCTATTTATTCAGTGAACGCAGTAATATTATAATTAAATTTTAAAAAATCTTTGGACACAACGTCCCTGTACCTTTAGTGGAGCCTTTCCAACCCTTGTTTCCGACCATAGAAAACACCCTCCAAACTTCTTCAACGTTAAATGTATTAATTGTAATAATGTAATATTAAATCTGTTACTCGAAACCGCGAAATAATAATTAATTAAGGAAAAAAAACCGTACTGCTAAGTCCGCGTCGGAAATGTCCAAGATACCTCGTAAGACTTGCAGTCCCACCGCCGAAAAGTCTGACATGAGACGGCAAGAGTGGGGAATTCGGCTAGTTAAGCCGCTCCTCGCGGTACCATCGGCAAAACCTCACGCCATGCCCCAGATATAAGAACAATATTCTAAAGGTGGTCGGACCCATACAAAGTGTATAAATTAGTAGGAGAAAAATATTTTTTGGCTTGAAGGAGAAATCCAATCTTTTTGAAGATACAATGTGTTTATGCCAGTTAAGGTTTTTATTTAAATACTACAATTCATATGTGCTTTACTTTATATTAGTCCCCATTTTTAGCTAATAATCAATAGCTTGTCACTTTCCTGCTTTAATTTGTCACAACTCTGTCAATAGTGTCACTCCTTTGTTATACATTTTCATCTGGTGCCTATAACATTTAAAAAAAATGGAAAATCTTTTATAGATTCATAAATAGTGTCAAATAGAAAAATTTACAATATTAAATGGAACAGATTACATTTAGATTAGATTCATGTTTATTTTTGATTTAGTAAGTTCATATTGATTAATTAAAACATACTGATTAATTAATTAAAAAAATGTATTGTCAAGGTTGCCAAGTTTATAGTTTTCTCTGTAGGTTAGGGTATTTTAAAATTTTAAATGGAATACCTATTTCCTATCATTGTAATCAATTGATTGTATAAACTTTATTATGACTTAATATTATTGTTTTTTTACTCCTGTCAATTTCGGAGATATGGCATCATGCTGTTTTCAAAATTAATACAAAAACGACTAGGTATGATCAATTATCTAAAAAACGATCCCACCAATATTCCTCAAAATTAGTACAGGGGTGAAACTGGACCTTCTAGAGAAGAAGAGAAAAAAGTGTAAATACGAAAATAATGTTTAAACATTTTTCTTACACTTTTTAATAATGTGTTTTTGATTTATATTTTATAAAAATAGCTTTAATACATAATAAACTGGAAAGTTTTTAATTTTTAAGCGAATTTAAAATATTTTTTTAAACATCCTGTATAATTAAATTACATGTTTTTATATCCTTTACTCATAAATATATCTTATAGTAAAATTTGATTCCATTTTAATGATAAACAAAGACCTAACAAATTTTTAAATTTAAAAAAATTAATTATTTTTTGAGCCCTTAGTTAATAATTTGTTTAAATTTTACATAAACATAAAAGTTTTAACTTCTTTACCCCGCCTAGCACCCCAATTCACCCCCTAGTTCTTAAAGTTTATTCACTTATTAAATAATTAAAAACAAAATATTTTGGATCACCGCTAATGTGCTTATACTCAGAACAGTGTCCAAAATCAGAATGTATACATAATTTTTAGAAAAATATTTGATTTACAACAAAATAGTAAAAACCGTGTATAATATTGTAATCAAAATTATTACTAAAGTTTATATTTTGCCGGGGAAAAAATGTCAAAAATTGCCGCTGAACTCATTGTTATGGTAAGCGAATTTAATTATCAAAACAAAGACCGGTCAGTATAAAGTGAACGACTCGAGCAGTGTTTTTCAGCGAACCAAATATAAGAGCCAAAAATTAAGGTAGCGACCTAATAAGTCTAATAAGAATGAAAACATACAAACTCATACGTGATTTATGTTTTTTCGAGTTGCCAAAAAACAAAAAGTTTAAATATTTAATTGACCTTCTTAAAAAACAGTTTAGTACGCAGACATTGGTTTGGCGTAAAAGAATAATATGTCATAATTCGAGACAAACAGCAACCAAAAATTTGTCGGAATTGTACGCACCAATTAAAAGTTTAGCCGTAAAATGTGATTTTGGAACTTAGTTGGAGGCGATGGTAAAAGACAAATTTTTTACAGGACTTTGTAGGGAAAGAATACTGGATCGGTTGTGCAAAGAAAAGGCTCAAGTACGTCTGGAAGAAATAGTGAAGGAATACAAAATTAAGTTCAAATCACGCCGAAGAAGTCAACTATTTATCGTATACATCAAAATTCCTGCAAAATCGACATGGTGGGTGGGACCTACCGGATCGACCCATGAGAAGCCAGGATTCCATACGGCAGCTATTTTACCGTTCGGGGCAACAAGGCCAGCGTAGACATCAAAGCCAGCAAGAAGCAACGAATGACCCTTCTCAAAGACATAAAAGGAATTTTATCGAGAATAACTCAGGAGAAATAAATAAATATAAATACTTGTGTACTCATTGTGGTAAGAAACATCCAGAAAGATGTAAGTACTTAAATTATTTTTGTAATTGGTGTAAAAGAAAGTGACTCTCAACACAAAATTGTAATTGTCATAAACAAAAACAATTTTACATCTTTATTTACACGAGAGAGAATGAAGTGAAAAATATTAAAGAAGTCGAAGTCGACTTATACAATAAAAGGGGTTAAAAATAGGTCTAATCCATTTAAAGTCGATATTATAATAAACAATAAAATTCATAATGTGCAAATCGATAGTGGGGCGAGTATTAATGCGTGTAGCGAACTCACATATACAAAATATTTTTTAAAGTATAGACTGAAACACGACAATACGGTTGTATGTGGGTATAATAGCAAAAATATAAGATTTTAGATTTTTTGTGTGTGATGTACTTTTTAATAAAATTATTAAACAAATAAAATTTTATGTGATCAAGAATGGGGGTCCGAATATAGTTGGAAGGGACTTTTAAATGACTTTTAAAATCGAATTAAATATGGTGAATTCTATCGGGGAAAACAAAGAGTTTAAAATCTTGGTCGAAAAATATAAAGATATATTTAGTCCAAAACCTGGTTTATTTAATTATTGTACTGTTTCTTTACAGCTGAAACCCCATGCAAAGCCTGTTTTCTGCAAGCTTTGTAACATCCCATATGCCTATCGAGAGATGATGGATTAAGAATTGCAGCGCCTAGAAAATGAAGGAATCATTGCACCAGTATCGACTAGCGACTGGGGAGCTCCACATATAGCAGTGCCTGAGAATAATGGAAAAATAAGACTAGGTGAAAATTTTAAAATAACACTTAACATACACTCAAAGGAGGTGACATATCCTATTCCATTGGTAAAGGACTTGTTTGCAAAACTGTATCAAGGTAAA
>JACEGR010011187.1:0-15826 GCA_014170235.1 Listronotus bonariensis | reverse complement strand
TATAGTTACAGACAAATGACCACTTTGGTGCCGGAGTAGTAGGGATAAATTATGGTGTTTCATTTAGTATTATGCAGTTAGTAACCTAATAAGGCAACATCCATTAAAAAATAGAGACAAAAAGCAACACCATAAATATGCATACTTATACCTATCCGTATACGCAACGAAAGATGATACGTGAGCGATCAAAAAAGGGTAAAAGCACGGCTTAAACGCGTACGTAACCTAACTTAAAAAATTTATGCACCAATTTTGGGTAATTGTCTAAAAGTTGCGGCAACTCCGATTTTAACAAAATTTGGTATACGGGTGTTTTTTACGGCGCTGATCACAAATCTGTTTTTTTTTTTTTTTTTTTTGAAATATTCCGATCTTGAGGTACTCGTTATTAAACTTAAAATTCAAATTATCCTTATTTTACTATAATCTCTCTTCTTTTTCCATTAAATTCCTAATATAACACTAAATTGGCTCACACGGTCTTATTTATCATTAAAAACTTTTTAAAACATGTTTTTATTGATTTTAACCTTTTTTATTAGTATAAAAGGTTTGCTTTAAATCAAGGAATCATGTCTAAAACCATTATACAAATAGGTGTATGCATGGTTGCAGCGTTTTAGGGGTAAAAGATTTGGAATTTAATAAAAAAACGTATAAAATATCTAATAAGAGGTTTTTCAAAGATGTTCCTTAAATATTTGGTGCCAATTTAGTGTTATATTAAGAATTTTTTGCAAAAAAAAGGCGGAATATAGTGAAACTAAGAATAGTTTAAATTTAAATTTTGATGCTGAATATCTTGAGAACGAAACGTCTTCAAAAAGAAAAAGTCTTTTAGATTCATAATCAGCGCGCCAAAAACCCCTATACCAAATTTTGTCAAAATCGGAGTTGCCGCAACTTTCTAGACAATTATCCGCCAATTTTGTTGGAGGTTTGTGTCCTAACCCAACTGGAGCCTGTTGGTGCCCAACAGAAGTCTAACAGTTTTTCCGGTCTTTCCGTAATTATTTACGTTATAACGTATTTAATTTAACTATGGATGCAGTTTTGAATCCAATGTTGATTGACGAGGTGGATGATGATATGAAGGATCTAATATTAATGCATATATTGAATGATAAACTTTTGGGAAACAAAGCTGCAATTTTCAAGGCATGTGATTTGCAACTATATAATAATACATACAGCAAATGTAGCTTTAAATTCACTTGTAATTAAATCAGTCAAGCAATCACATTTTATGGTTATGGATCTTCTTTTCTCATTTTGACGTACCAAAGTCAGGATACGTTATCAATTGCGATACGGACACGTGTACCCTAAAAGGTCATTGCGTGTACCTTATTGATAAGTTTGACGTAACAAATTGAAACTAACGTATCGCTTCTGCGCAAGCGCATAACGATAGAGATTTGGGTATACGGGATGATTTTTTAAACTGCTTCTTGTCTGTAATATAATAACACTGACTTACTAAAAGAGTTATAAACGCCTATAGTCACATACGCTTACCGCTGGCTGGTGTGCGTATATTCGACTGACGTATGAAACAAGACTATAATTTTCAGAGTTTATTAATAATATAATTAAATTTTGTTTTAGTACTGAAGATCTTACTGCTCCAGGTAACTGGGGATTAAAAGATCAGATTTTGGCTCTTAAATGGGTAAAAGAAAATATAAAATATTTCGGTGGTGATCCCAACCAAGTGACTGTTTTCGGTCATAGTGCCGGTGCTGCATTATTGTCATATGTGATACAGAGTGATTTATCCAAAGGTATAGTTATAATTAATTAAGAAAAAGAAGTTACTACTTTTAGCCTAATCAAACAAAAATTTCAATACAAGTAAGTAAAAATGCAATTCCTTCAGTTAGGTACTATTTTTTTTATTAAATTTTTGATAAAAAGAAAAGTTTTTAGAGTATATAAGTGGAATCGCGGGACAATTGAATAAAAAGAAAGTTATTTTTACACACAATTTAACTTCTTTAAGTACAGTTGTTATAATTTATGTTTATACAGGGGTTAAAAAATGTTTTAAGAAAAATTTAAGGGTAGATTCTACATCTGGAAATATAAACAAAACTTACAGCAACATGGATTCAAAAATTAATTGTTTCCCAGATACATATGGTAACTAAAAGAACGGTTACTTGTTAATATCCAATTTTAATAAATTTAGCGGTGGTATTTTCAGATTAAAAAGGTTTATTAAGATTTTACCAAAGTACTCCAGTGGCGTCTCAAGCAGTACTTCAACAAATATTTGTGGCAACAAAATTCCTGCCTCTGACTTTTGTGGAAGTTAAATATTTTATTTGAATTAGGCAAGTAAAAATACATTTTATTAAATTTTATTTAAACGTATCTAGTATAGCTTAAAAAAGTATACTTTACCCAATTCCATATCCCTAACCCTCTCAAAAAATATGAGGTAAATTTAAAAAACCACCTAACATAAAAAAGAAACTACGAATAAAGATCTTTTCGGGGACGCAAGGACTGGTCTTCGATGCGGATGTTCTTTCTACACGACGCCGACGTCCTGTAGGATCGAGGCCATGGTATACGTCATGTCAAGGAACCTAGCTAGGCGTAAAGGGTGTGGGTGATCGCCTACAGCCTCGCGCATAAGGAAACAGCCAAACACTAAGGGCGGCCGCAAACATTAGATTTTTGATCCGATTAGTTGGTCCAACTTGAAATGCCTACGTTGTCATTAGTTGTGACATTTTATATTTTAAAGACAACCAATGACAACGTAGACATTTCTAAGTTGTACCGACTAATCGGATCTAAAATCTGGTGTTTGCGGCCGGCCAAATGCATAAATGCAAGTGGCCACACCGACACTTAAGGGGCGGACGAAATTTAACATGTAGCCTTCGCCTGGCGAAAAATCGCTCGCCTTTCAGTCTGGCCGTTCCCTAAGGGGCCCGACGGTCAAGGAGTCATCGACAACAGGGGCATCCAGATACTCACTTCGCCCACGCTTATATTTGCCTACGCTAGCCCACTGATTGTGATGAATCTTTATATTGAATAACTATAAAGAAGAAAATCTTGCAAATGCAACTTTTTTAGGATTGTACAACAAAGCTATAATTCAAAGTGGAACAAGTCTTGGAGTGTGGTCAGTCGCCCGTAATGCAAGAATCAAATCTTTTGCTATTGGAGTACTATTAGGCATAATCGCAATTAATTCCCAAGTTTTAATAGAAAATTTAAGAAAAGTTGATTACAAAAAACTAAAATTGGCAGAAAATAATGTCACTTTAGCTGTAAGTAGAACTGTATACCATAGTGGTAAGTAATGTTTTGAGATGTAAGATATAGTAGAGTAAACATCAGTAGCAAAGAAGCCACGCAGTCATCAGTTCCCACCTATTATTGATCTGTAATACCTTAGATACGGAATATGTTATGGTAGCAATAATACCTGCTATCACACCTAGGGCATTATAAGCGGGCATTATGATAATGCCCGCTTATAATGCCCTAATGCGCTAATATGGAAATTTTATTGCTTATCCAATTTTATTTCTCTCACAATAAAGATCAAGTTTATACAAAAAATAATTTTTCTTTAAACAATACTAAAAATTAAACTTTATTTCCAAAATTAAAATTACAATTTTGAAATGTCCCGGAAAATGTAGCTGATCCCACTATAGAATGGTCGGTGTTTTTTGTGATGGTAGCAGCGGTGGTTGCACTAACGCTATTTTGTATAGAAGAACAGTCAATTAATAAATTTTAATATTTGTTCTCCTTCCAAAACTTCATACTTCTTCGGGACGTATCCTTTCGACTTAACTTTTAAAAAAGATATGAGACGATGGTATTGCAAAATGTCTATATTTTCATAGACCATCAACGTAGACCTTAGGGTGGAATACTTGGTCCAGAGAGAGTTCGGACTGTATTTTTCCGAGTAAAAATAATAAAGTTTGTTAAACATATGTATTAAAATAAAATCAATAATAAGGTTGGTAAGAGAATTACTGACTGCGAAGATTTCGGCTGCTCTGCCTTGAGGGTCGGTTTTGGAGAGCCTAGCCAGTCCTTATTATGGACATTGAAATCGCCAAGCACGATTACTTCGGCCATTGGAAACTGGAAAATGATACTGTACACAACAGATAAATTTAGTAGAGAAGACCTAAGAGAAAGTTTGAGCCAAAGGACATCGGGCCTACCCGATTCAAGATTAGAAACTCGAGCACAGCTCCCAGCAAACACTATGTGTCGGCAATATGCATTTTTCATATTGGCATTGATGGTAAAGCATTGGCAATTGGTGGCAATATTATGCCAACATCTAATACGCATTAAAAAGTCAACCCTAAATAAACACTTAATTGCCAATAAATTTTACATGCGGGCGAATTGCCGGCAAGCATACAAAAATGGCGGCATACCAATCCTGATTAAATAAAGCATGCCTTTTTGTTGCAGGCAAATAAATATTGGATTTTTGAAGGCAAACCTTCAACGCATATTCATACTTTTCAAACCATATTATTAAGATTGGTATTTAACTTACATTAGAGCATTTTTTTATCTGTTTAATTAATAATGGCTGCTTAACAACATTATTTTATGTTTATTTACATATTTTAAAGGAAATGGCCTTTTCATAACATTTTAGTGTTACAAATAAAACTCAAGTCAAACAAAATGTTTATTATGTATTTTTGAGAGAATAAAAATAAAATGATGGTAAAATTAGCTAGATTAATTTCGACCGAGGGTGACAAATTCAAATTTCCCGCTTAGCCGAAACACAAGATTTGTCGATTTTGACAGATGAAGAAAAATTGCTTTTGTTTGACCGCTTTGTGCAATTGATTTCTACGTGGTTTTCTAGCTTTTTTGTTTCTTTTTTTAAGAAAAGAGTTTTTTAATAGACGTAATTAAGTGTATTCATTACGTAATTAGTGTGTGTTGTGTGATTAATTGGTTATGGCTAGTCGAGAAGGCTGTTAAGAACTGTAAACATTTTGTTTAAAACCTTTTAAGTAGTAACTTAAAAAAATTATATAAAATCAGGGAGTTGCATTATTAAAAGTCTTAAAGACGTGTTAATAAATATAGTTTTTTTTTGACATTTAACTACTTAAAATATTTCTTCCTATGTTTTGGATCTGAAAATTGAGTGTAAGCGTCTCTTGAATACTTACTATTTTAATGTGTTTTCTTTTGATTTACCATCTTTTTTTTAATTTTAATACATACCTTTAATTTTTTATGGTTTATTGTTACTGTATAAAAATTTATATTATGTAATTTTTTAATAATAAAGTTTTCCTGCCTTTTTTTTCTAATTTTTTTCGATTACAAAATTCTAAATATGTTATTTAACTTTTGGGACATTCAACTTATTAAACTTGCAATACTTATTTAATAATAAATGCTATTTTCCTAAACGCATTTTTTTATAACTAATTAATGTTGGATGACATCACAGTATCTGCAATATGTGGCCCAATAACGGCCAATTGCCCACTTTCGTGTCTTTTTGTTATCTATCTGCCAATAACTTATTAATAATGGATGCCATCATCCTAAACGCATTTTTTAAGAATAACTTATTAATGATGGATGCCATCATCCTAAACTCATTTTTTTATCATATCTTATTAATGACGGATGCCATCACATTATCTGCAACACGTGGAATAGCATTCTAAATAACTTGCTCAGTTAAAATGCAGATGCTAGAAGTATATTTTGCTGAAAATATTACACCATTAATTGCAATATAGGTATAAAAAAGCATTAGGAAAAAACATATAAGAAGAGCTCCATTTCAAAACGCAGTTTTTGATAAAAACACAATTTTTACAGTATCGCACAATTTTCATTACGGCTTTTCCATTTATATTTTTTAAATTGAAATATGTTATATTTATGTATTATTGACTACTTTGTACAATTACTAAAATATCAAATAAATATTGGCTGAAAAAAACTTTATTTAGATTTCAAAAAGTACGTTTTGATTTGGATCTTTTGAAAAACTTTGTTTTGCTCCAAACACTGTCGTAGATACAGTTTGAAAATTATTTTATCTCAAAAACTAAGACATGAGACCCCCACACAATATATACCAGACGCTACTGGCTTAAAAAGGAACATGTTTTTTTTGACAATTAATGTCAAAAAGTTTTCAGAATATCCTAAAAGGTAAAAAAATAAAATTTAAAACCTTAATAATGGTTAATTTTTATTTTTATTATTTTTATTCAATTTATCTTGACAACATCGATTTTTAGTTATCTTTTTACTTGTTAAAATTGTTTTTTTTGGTACTTTTAATTTAGTTTTTGACGTGTACCCAAATAATTACCATTCATTAAGCAGGACTATATAATAAAACACTTTTTTCGTAAAGTTAATAATTAAAAAATTTCCCATTGGGAAAGAACTCCGAAGACACGCTGTAAATATAGTACGTTAGTAATATTAGGTTACATTACTTTCAATGCAAACTTTTTGTCAGTCGTCGGACGTAGGGCGTTTGTGCGTCTCATGTGTACCGGGACGTAATAGTCTTTTTCTACTACTGCATAAATAAGAAAACTTTGTGGTCCTAGCAACACGAATGATAACGAAAGAGAACCTTCGTGTTACTTGGTTGCTAAGGGTTGCTAGCTACGAAAGTAATATT
This sequence comes from Listronotus bonariensis, assembly GCA_014170235.1. Classification (NCBI taxonomy): domain Eukaryota; kingdom Metazoa; phylum Arthropoda; class Insecta; order Coleoptera; family Curculionidae; genus Listronotus; species Listronotus bonariensis. The sequence goes on along the minus strand of JACEGR010011187.1, from coordinate 9,141 downwards.
TTCAGCGCCTGGACAAAAAGTAAGAGTAAAAAAAAAGAAAATATGCTTGTGGGAAATATTAGGATTTATTTATAAAAAGTAACTAATTTATGACAAAATATTTTTAAAAAACTAGGTTAGGTATTGACATTAAAAGTAATTGTGCAATTTGAGCAATTAGCAAAAGAAATTGGAGGAATAATACTTGAATTAACAGTTTTTAAATTTGTTGTTGGGGTATCGTTATCACCTTTAACTACGTTAATATTCATATTTTTCACTGTTACTTCATTAGAGGAAATATTGGTAGGAATTTCGTGTAAAATCTTCTTTGAAATTTTACACTTACACCTTATTACTATAGGATTCAGCAATATATCCCTCCGCAACAGAAGAAGACTTCCAACCTCCATGCCTTTATAAGTCCAAAATATCGACATCCGAAGCATTGGCAAGAAACGTAGATGACGTTCTTCTAAAAGAATGGCCAGTGTATCTACTGATGTCTTCAAGCTTCAAAAACTTCGCAATTTCTTTAGGTACCTATATTTGAAATAGTGTGCTTTCCAATTACTTGATTAACACATTTACCTCTTTCATAACGATACAATAAGCGCTCATCTAGAGCATTTCTTGGTCTCAGCTTAATATATTCCTGTAGAAATCTGACATAAGGAACTGAGCCTTCATCGTTGGTTACTACAAAGTTTCTTTTAACTTTATTTTTAGACTCCACTATTTTTACTATAGCCACGTCATTTCTTATTTCTACATCACTTAGCTTCATTCTGTATATTTCGTCTGTCCTGCATGCCCCAGCCACTCCTATAATGGCTATTACTTTCATTGCTAAGTAACTTTGATCAGGCGCGTTAAGTAAAAACTTTATGATTTCTTCTTTTTTAAAGGTTTTGTGATTTTTGCCTCATAACCATCGTTTTTCTTTTAATAAAAGCAAGTAGTTTCTTGAACTCCGAAATATCTTGATTTTTGTTTACGGAAATTGTTAACTTGAGCACGGAATATACAGACCAGAGGGTTGGTGGTGATAAAGACTCGGATTTTTCTTGAAAATACGCCAACATCATATTCTCGTCAATCCGCCCCACATTTTTTGTAGCAAGCCATTCAGAAAACGATTTATATGTTTGATGGTACCTCTCTTTAGATTTATTCCCGTTTACGAGATTTTCATTAAAAAGTTTAATAGTTTTATGTAAAAGGTTATGGAAATAGATATTGAATTTCTTTTTTTTTTCTTCTAATTCTATACCTAATATATTAAGCAACATAATTTATTCTTAATAACATAAATAAAAATATGAAAGTTAAATTTTTAAAAATAATGTTACCTAAATACCCCTTGATTACGCTCGTCCTTAATTCTTAAGATAACTTTACGGTTATTGTTTATATATATACAATTTGGCGCGTAGGTATGTCACATAAAAATGTATTGTTTCACGTACCTTGTTGGTTCCTATTCCGGTTCCGGTTTAGCCCTTACTTTCCTTTTTAACACGCTTTTATTAGCTTGGGTTGTAACTATCTATCTATCTATGTAACGGAATCTTTGAGCCTAATTTTTACCAACTTCCAGCGATTCAATTTCTTTGAAACTTTGCACACGTATCAAGGACCGATGACAATGCAATAATTTAAAAACAGTATCCCGTTATCCTGATTAGGACCGCCAGGATAAATAAATTCCTTTACAGATCATCTGTGTCTCTTGACAAAATGGCGAAGGAATTTTTAGTGAATAAACTGGAGCATTTATTTTTAAAGAACTAATTGATATATCGAACTAAAAATGAAAAATAAATAATAGTTTAAAACTAAAAACACGCTTTTATATGCAACCGAACTAAAAATTAGAAAATAATTTTTCATTACAAAGAGTTTGTCACTTCAGAATAAAAGCGTGGGGTGCTTAATATATTAAATGTTATAATTATTCTATTTGCAAATATCTATGAGGGAAAAGTTATGAAAAAATAGCAAAATGCACCCCACGCTTTTTACTCTGAAGTGACAAACTCTTTGTAATGAAAAATTATTTTCTAATTTTTAGTTCGGTTGCATATAAAAGCGTGTTTTTAGTTTTTTTTTAACTATTATTTATTTAAATAAAGCATCTGGCATACTATTGCTTATTTGAATAGAAAATGACATTCCGAGTACAATGTTAGATTTGCAACTTTTTGACATTCAACCTATAAATTTGTTTAGTTTGTTTTAGTTTTTGATCTAGAGTATCACGAATACGATAAAATAATAAATTTTGGATCAAGTAGATTAGTAGAAATAGTCGAGATAATCTTTTGTTTTTCACAGCCTTTAGAGTCGTCTTAAGTTTGCAACAAATTTTTTATGGTCTTAAGATTTTTCAAATGCAGTGGCTATTATTAATAGAGAACTTAGGGGTCCTGGAAAATTCAATGAGTGATTATGCAGTGGCGGTCATAAGGAGGGGGGCTTTGGGGGTCATGCCCCCCCTTCATGTCACATCCTTTGTATTTAAATTAGGAATTTTACTAATTACACACCTAATTGCAAATATGGGTATTTAATGTTGATATGCCCCCCTTGGAAAGTTAATATGACCGCCCCTTTTTTACATTAAATACTGCTTATATTTTTTCTACTTTAATTTACCGTTAAGATTTTGACAAAAAAAACAGTTTTTTGGTAAAAATACTCTTTTAGCTATTATAGTAAGACTTCCTCGATACATTTAAAACAACTGACTTAAGACCATAAATACGATTTTGCAAACTTAAGACGAATCTGCAAAGGTTGTACAGGGTGGTTTTTTGGTTGGTATTGCAGGGTATAGGCTAAACGGTAAGAGATACAAAAAAACTAATGTAGGTGTCCCGTTCTCTTTTTTGATGTTTAGTTCAATGGCGCAATCAAATCCACGCTAACTAGATTGGTTTGGAAGATACAGGGTGATTCTCGAAAATTCGTCAATTTTTATTACTTATGTCTTATTACTCAGACATTTATGAAGATAGAAAGAAACTTTAAATACAAGAGTTTTATAACTTTTTACGTAGAATCCAGTGGCCTACATAAAATAAATATAAACGTTTTAATTTTTTAGATATTACCATAAAATGCTTTTTTTAAATGGAACACCCTGTATCTAAGTATCTCAAAAATTGCATTTTTTCTTGCGACTACAACAACATATAACACATACTATTTTGTTTTGCCCAAATTAGGTAAAACACCGAAAACCCCATTTTTTTAGGTGGCCATGGAATGATTTTTGTTTTGGTTTGTTTACATGTCCTAAAATCAAATGACAATTAGTTATTAGTAGGTATTCGTTTTTATAGTCCGTATGTGAATATAATAAAACAAAAAGATTTAAAATGAATATTTTTTAAAACTATGAGAAATTAAACATGTTTGAGTGCTACATTGAAAGTAATAAAGATAAAAACACAACTTTAGACTTATATTTTGACCGTTATCCAGAGCGACGACAGCCAGACAAAAGAATATTTCAAAGATTGTACTATAATTTAAGCAAATATGGATCATTTGAAAAACCAAGGACTAATATTTACAATAAGGAAAATAGGGAAAGGGATGAGGTAAACACGATAGCTTGTGTTACTGCTGAACCGACGGTATCTAGCCGTAATATTGAGAAAGATATTGGTATAAGTAAATCTAAAGTGTTAAAAACATTAAAAAGCATAAATATAAACCATATAAAATAAGAAAAGTTCATAACTTACATCCCGGAGATGAAGAACGGTGCTTAGAATTTTGTCATTGATATATGCATCAGATTAATATGAATCCCAATTTTTTCAAAATATAATATGGACTGATGAGGCTTTCGTATCCAGCGAAGGGATTTTTAATCGACAAAATAATCGATACTGGTCAAACACAAATCCACATGAGATGGTAGCGGGGATACAACAAGGACGGTTTGGGTTTCATGCTATGGGTGGCACTGTATCAAAACAGAGTGTTAAACTACAGGATTTTCTATAACAATTTAAATGCTGGGGGATATATACAAATTTTGGAAAAAGGTATAATTGCCGAGTTGGATAACATGCCACTAGCTGTAAGAAATAATATATATTTTCAACAAGACGGTGCTCCGGCACATAATAGCAATATAGTAAGGCACTTACTTACTGTTAATTTTGGTGAAAATTGGCTTGGCACTTATGGACCAAACAGATGGCCTCCGCGTTCCCCCGACCTAACACCACTCGATTTTTATTTTTTGGGGTTTTATTAAAAATGAACTATATAAAATTCGAAATAATACTCTGGAAGAACTTACAGAAAATTTTATTAATTGCATAGGACGAGTACCAAATATTCACATATATAACGCCACTAGATCCGTTACAAACCGAGCCCAAAAATGCATCGAGCAGAATGAGAAGACAATTTGAGCACATTTTGTGATATATTAGGTATTTGTTTAGTTTATAAAATTGTTTATTTGCTTTCTGTAGTAGTTTAATTTTATTAAAGTTTTAGTATTTTTGTTAACTGGGTTTTAATACACATAAAATAAATGAATATTAATAATTCAATCCATGGCCAACTAAAAATAATGTGTTTTTGGTGTTTCTGTTACTTTGGGCAAAGCAAAATAGTATGTGTTATATATTGATGTAATCGTAAGAAAAAACTGCATTTTTTGTGATACTTAGATACAGGGTGTTCCATTTAAAAAATGCAAGTTGTGGTAATTTCTCAAAAATTAAAACTTTCATATTTATTTCAAGTACGCCACTAAATACTACGTAAAAGATATAAAACTTTTGTATTTAAAGTTTCTTTCTATCTCCATAAATGTCCCAGTAATAAGACATAATAAAAATCGACAATTTTTGAGAATCACCCTGTATCTTCCAAATCAATCAAGTTAGCGTGGATCTGATTGCGCCAATAAACTAAACATCAAAAAAGAGAATGGGACACGTATATTAGTTTTTTTGTATCTCTTACCGTTTAGCCTATACCCTGCAATACCAACCAAAAAAAAACCACCCTGTACAAAACAAAATAGTGTCACATTTTTTTTTGCTTTGACTACTGATACAAAATTTGTCGTTTTATCGTATTCGTGGCATTTTGAAATGAAAATTTAAAATTAAAAAAAAATAGAGGTTAGATGTCAAAAAGTTGCCAACGCAGTGTTATTTTACTCAGAATGTCAATTTCCATTCAAATAAGTAAAAATATGCCGGGTATCTCATTCAAAATAAGAAAGTTAGGGTAGGCACGAATAAACCGAAGGTGATAGGAAACATTTTAATATGTAAAACTATGCATATTTATGTGCTTACCTACCTTTGTACCAAACTTTATTTTATCATTTTAAAATATTAAAAAGTTGTAGGGGTGAGCCACCTGCTAGACACCCGGTACTGTTCTTATGGAATTTTGACAATAGCCGCGACTGGACAAAGTGTACATTTTAAAGAAGATCCAAATACATATTTTATTTAAAATTTTTAAAAAATGTTACAGGATATTTCTACTTTTAGGCCTATGTTGCTGACAATATTTTAGCGGGTTTGCCATTCACTGTAGCTCAGGAACTGCCCCATGCTGGTGCTGTTTTTACCGGGAGAAGCCACCAGCAACTTTCAGATGGAAATTTTAATAAAGTACCTATGATAATCGGATTTACCTCAAATGAGGGAGCTGTATTTCAACCCGTTATTGGTAAGTTTTGGTTAGTAGTTATATAGCTAAAACACACTAAACACTTCAGGTTGTCCCGTTTTTGGTTGCAATAGGCATGATGACTGATTTGAAAAAGAAGTCTATTATGTTTGAGAAAATGTGCTATTTCAAAAAAAAAAAATAATTATAGTTGCAAAAATTTTATTAAATTTTTTCAGCCAAAAACGAATCCACATTTTTTCAAAAAATTAATATTTATTAAGTCGTAATTATTTAAACAATTAAAAATGGGCAATCGGGCCCAACTTTAACATTTCAAAATACCTACATGATATGAAAAATTTGACAAAATGTATTTTTACGTGACGGGAAAACATTTTGACATTGTATCTCTGTTAACAGGTACTAAAATGTGACTTTTTATAAAATAATATAAGAAAGTACTTTTCCCGGACCTACATACACGTAAGTTAAGGTAAATATTTAATTTTAGAATAATTTATTATGCAGAACTTACATTTCTCTTATATAAGGAGTCCGGTCAGATATTTTTAACTTTATAATATTCCAAGTAACTACTAAACGAAGCTTAGTAGTTTCTTAGGCACAACAGCTAATTTTATTAAAAGAAAATTGTACGCCACTGCCTTTTAATGTATTTTTTGTATCTGGCCCAAGATAAGGATCCTATGCATGGGAATCTCAGTACCTATTGGAGATACAGCTTAGGTTAAATTAGGAAAAAGTTTTTAAAAGCTGCCGTTTAAAAACTTGACAAATTTTCATGGTCTGCTGAGATATTTTTGCAAAAACCAAAATTTGACTTTATCGATTTTATTTTTTTCTGACTTTATTTGTAAAGATATAAAAACTAATAACACTTTTTCATTGGCACTTTTAGCTTTTCAAGTTTTTAAACGGCATGTAAATAAGCTTTAAAAAACACAACTTTTTCCTAATTTAACCTAAGCTGTATCCCCAATAGGTACTGAGATTCCTATGCTTAGGATCCTTATCTTGATATATATATATATATATATATATATATATATATATATATATATATACAGGGTGTTTCGGGAGGAAAGGAAAATATTTTAGAAACATGTTTAGAAGGCCAAAATAAGAAAAATTAACCCATATGTTTTAATCCGATTCCTAACCGTCTCTGAAATAATCGGTTTTAAAGTTTTTTTTTTGTAAAGTTTTGGAGTAATTAGGATGTGTTGTATTTCTCCAGTTTGTAGGTATTTTATTGGTTGTTAATACCTAATTTAATTGACTGATAGTTTTGACAAGCTTGGTTGTCAGTTTGATTGATTCTAGGCGTTTTGACTCGAAAGAGAAAAGGTTCCATACGTAATGCCTCACACATTCACTCATGGGAAGTATGCTGCAGCTTGTATTAAAGTTGGTGGGGGTATTTTCAAAAACTAACCAGAACTAGTGGACTTTTTCTGTTTTCCTAGTATTTGTTTATGTTGTTTTTAAAATAAAAAAAGTTACAAAAAACTTTAGAACTGATTATTTCAGAGACGGTTAAGAATCGGATTAAAACATATGAGTTAATTTCTCTTATTTTGACCTTCTGAACGTGTTCCCAAAATATTTCCCTTTCCTCCCGAAACACCCTATATATATATATATATATATATATATATATATATATATATATATATATATATATAGTAAATTAGTGTTAGGTAAAGTTTTTTTTTAAATGTGTTGTTATGTATTATTTTAATTTGTGATTTAAAAATAGTAATTTTTGTAGGTTGTTGCCTGAACGCAATATATATTTTTGAAAAAGCTCACTACGCTGGGCGAAACGTCAGATGTTAGCTATGTAATGAAGTAGTTTTAATTATTAACAAAATTGTCAAATCGCTTACTTTACAATTGTCACAAAAGATTTAATGATTTTATAAAAAATAAACCATGTCATTTTTTAAATATTTTCGATTGATCGATTCGATCATTATTTAAATGTGAAAGTTGGACCTAATTGCTTATTTTTAATTGTTAAAATGGTTATACCTTGATAATTATTCAAATGTCAAGGAATCGTTTTTGTTTGAAAAATAGTAAAAAAATTGAATAAAAACTTATTTGAACAAAACATTTTTTTAGAATTAAAAATTTTGACCAAAATTTAAACTGGCATTATGGATCTTTGTAATTAGCATTTTATTCTGAACATGACTGTGGCATTGGCGCCTATTAGAACCTAGTATATATGTCGCAGGCACATGGTTATTTTATGCAAATGGCTTTTGCCTAGGCCAATACCTTCTGCCTGGGCAAATGACTTCATGAAAATAATTTCAGTTTAAAAGTCATTTACCTAGGTAAATGCATTTGCCTTTGTCCTCTTTATTCAAATCATTGTGATATATTTAATAAACATATTAGGCGTTGTTTGTTGTTATAAATATATGTTGTGTTACATTTTAATTAATGTATATAGGTACGTTTAGAATGTTTTTTTTATTTCGTATATCGTTTGTTTGTTTGAATTTTGTATTTTATTTATATGTTTGTTTTTATTTTTTACTTACCTCTTTTGTAATAAATATTCATAAAAGAAATTGGAGCAATTTTTTTATTAGGGGCGTCCATAAATCACGTGAGGCTTGAACAGGAGGGGAGAAGGTGAAGGGAAGATATCACATGAATTTATTTTTTTGTTAAAAGCTTGCAATTTTAATGTCCAGCTAAATACTTTTATAACGAGTCTTTATTTTATAGAATAAAATAAGATTAAACTTACTTTTACTTTCAGATAATATTGTAAAAAATAATTAAAGTATATAAAAATATATATTTTGTACCAAAAAAATACACATAATAAGGAATGGGAGAGGGGTTAGTTTAAAACCTCACCAAGTATCACTAGGAGGAAGAAAGGTCAAAATTTTGTTAAAAAAGAAACGTAATGAATGGACGTCCCATTACAAATATTTCTATTTTCATTTGCCTCAAAATTGCTTAGGCAAATGGAATCAATTAGCTCAAACACCATTTGCCTAGGCAGAAGTCATTTACTTAAAATAACCATTTGCCTGTGACATATATAACATGTTTTTAAAACTGAGGGAGTGAACCCTTTTACGCAATAAGGAGCCAAAATTTAATTAATCTTTTTTTATTATTTTAAGACCTGGTTAAACCAGTCCTATTGCAGTACGAGTTGGATCTTTCCAGACTGCCTCCTTACCAACTAACACGAAATGTTTTAAAGAGAGTACTGGCAGGTGCTGAGATAAGAAAACACTTTTTTGGACTTCTGCCAATTCTTATTCAAAACGACAATCTAATTAGGGTAAAATTTATTTAATAATACAGGGTGGCCCACTATTTTTGACACAGTCTGTAGCTGCATAACCAGAAGGTTTTTAAAAAAGTCAATAAAGGAACACATAGAGGTCGTATAAGGCCACGGTAGAAAATTATTTTAGCCTATACAGGGTGTCTCAAAAA
>JACEGR010011186.1:0-15832 GCA_014170235.1 Listronotus bonariensis | reverse complement strand
GATTAAAGTGACTTGCCGACTCTGTAACATAGGAAATACTGAAACTTATGTTCTAAAATTTTAGGGACGCGTTCTTAAAGAACTATACTAACATAATATGAATTTTTTTTTTAACATTTTACAGGTAACTCCCCCTTAAGAAAACACCACCAACACATCCAAATTAGCCACACCTTTTAGTTTGTCTGGCAGGTACTTGTGCTTATCGAAAACGCCGGTCAATTTTTTTTTTACCTTACTATGAATGAACCTAATCCTAGAAAAATTTCAAATTTACAGCTTCAAGTTTTTTTTATTTTTTTTTTAACTATAACTAAAATACACAGGGTAATGATGTGCAGGGCTTATGCCTGCCAGGTGATGACTGTCGTACTTAGCATCCTATGACTTACCACTATACAAATTTCTAACCTAACAGGCCCAACGTTACTCAAAGGATTTACTAGACTTACTACTTTCTAGGACTATATTCTTTGGTATCATGTTCAGGTTTTTGGATATACAGGTTAACTCAAAAGATTTAGTTTTGTTTTTAAAATTTAAACATGCGAGACAAAAACTTTTTAAGGTTATACAGTTTCTAATTCGAGGGCCAACATTATAATCTCGGAAACGGTAAGAGATACAGGATTGGTTAAATTTAATTTAAAAAATTTTGATTGCACGCTAGCTACTCAAAAGAAAATAATTACATGTTATCCAATTTTAACCGTGAACTAAAGAGAGTTGCGTTACAAAACAATTACATTTTTGGCATAAAATTTAACTATGGGAGATTTCAACCTTTTTAAAAGAATAATTTTAGGTGAGCTACATTTTGGGAATTTTAAAAATATACATTTTTGGGAATTTTAAAATAAGTATACATTTTAACTAGGTTACTTAACATTGGGAATTTTGCTAAATAAAGATATACGTGAGGTGTTAAGGTTTTAAAAGTATAAATTAAACAATTTTCTAGGTTACTCTTATAATAATAAAAAAAAACATTAAACAAACTGGGTCGCGTAGAAATGCAAAACAAACACTGGAAAATTTAATATTTAAAGAGAGAAAGAAATTAGAAAAAATATGAGATAAGAAGTAGTTAGTGAAGTCAAGTATAAAGTTAAAGTTCTAGTTAATCCCCGTACGGGCTACCCCTAGTAGGGGGTATGCCCGTACTAAATTAAGTTAGTTAATAAAATGGAAAGTAAGTTTTTGTCCACCGGTCTCATGGTCCAAGAAGATAGTTCCATATGGTACATTTGCCCCAGTGACGTAAACTAGCCCTTATATGTATATTTAAAAAATATACGTCACAATATGTTGTTCTCCTTCCTATTTGGATAGACTCTGGTCTGTCTGGCTGGCGGTAGTGGTTGCGTTATGTACAGGTAATAATCCAAGGTTTTGAAAACATTTTAAGAAACTCATTTTTAATTTCTTGTCTTTAGATTGGTTTACCAAACATATTTTTTTAATGCCAGATACTTATATTATTGCTAATTATACAGTCGTCCCGCATCTAACTTTTGAACCATTTAGTATATTTTGATGAAACCGGGAACAATAATATGTGACCAAGGTTCCGCATTTTTTGACATATCAGTGACAACTCTAAATGTCAAGGTGACACCTCTAAATGTCAAGGTGACACCTCTACATGTCAAGGTTACATCTGGTCGTCAACGTAACCGCTACCGCCAGCCAGACAGCCCAGGATCTACCTGAAAGGGGAGAAAGAACAACATATCAAAAAATCAGCCAACCTAAAATTCTTGTTTTTCCGACGTTGCTATACTAGCTATGATTCCCGGCTTCGCTCGGGAGTTGATATGAGACCCAAATAACCGTTGTTCTGAATAAAGTTCAAATACTTGACAACAGATGGCGCCACTACACTTAATTTCCAAGTTGAAGGGTTGGAAGAGTCCTTATATTTTTAAAAATACGCCTTTTAGGGTAAAACAGGAACTTCCTTGTTCGAGGGGGATAAAGGGCTATCACACTATATAAGTCCCTTTATCGTATCGGGACTTCTTTCAAGGTTTATCGGCACGCACATTTTATCAACTTAGTTTTATTATATACTAGCTATAATTCCCGGCTTCGCTCGGGACTTGATATGAGACCCAAATAACCGTTGTTCTGAATAAAGTTCAAATACTCGACAACAGATGGCGCCACTACACTTAATTTCCAAGTTGAAGGGTTGGAAGAGTCCTTATATCTTTAAAAATACGCCCTTTAGGGTAAAACGGAAACTTTCTTGTTCGAGGGGGATAAAGGGCTATCACACTATATAAGTCCCTTTATCGTATCGAGACTTCTTTCAAGGTTTATTGGCACGCACATTTTATCAACTTGGTTTTATTATATACTAGCTATGATTCCCGGCTTCGCTCGGGAGTTGATATGAGACCCAAATAACCGTTGTTCTGAATAAAGTTCAAATACTCGACAACAGATGGTGCCACTACGCTTAATTTCCAAGTTGAAGGGTTGCAAGAGTCCTTATATCTTTAAAAATACGCCCTTTAGGGTAAAACGGGAACTTTCTTGTTCGAGGGGGATAAAGGGCTATCACACTATATAAGTCCCTTTATCGTATCGGGACTCCTTTTCAAGTTTTATCGGCACGCATATTTTATCAACTTAGTTTTATTATATATAATAATGATATTCTTTTTATTATTTTTATTAAAAAATTATTTAATTTAAGGCAATTAACCTTTTAGCAATAAAATTTGAATCGCATGCCATAGCTACTTAACAACAAAGAATTATATGTTTTCAAATTTAAACCGTGAACAAAAGATAGTTGCGATCCAAAACGTTGATAGTGTTATAATGGCGCTTTTATAATTAGCGTAATAATTGGATCAGGTGACTTAATTAGAAACTACGAAGTTATATAGGAATTCCCTAGAGGCGAATTTTATAGCTAACCCGGAACTCGGTAAGAATTACTGTAATTAAGTGAGGCGCACGCTTTTATGCAAACTAACTTGTAGCGCTTTGTTTTGTATGTTTTAAAGTTATTGTGTTTGATATAAAATAGCTTTTATAGTCTAGTCAACAAGTTTAAGAAAGTGAAAAATAAAAAAAAAACTGTGAATGTGCGATAGCTCATTTAATTCGAAATGACGTCTGAAGAAATGTTTTTTCCTACGACCACTTGTGAAAATAGCAAATAGCACCCTGGTTTCATGCATAGAAAATGCGTTATATCACACTAGTGTTGCAAAGTACTTTACAGCACTAGTGTTGCAAATTACTTTACAACACTCGTGTGATATATGTTATGATGTCATTCTAAAAACTGCTATTGGTTTTGCAAGTGATATATTTATTGTAGTGACAGTAAAAAACGTTTTACTTACCTTAAATAGTAGAACTCAAATTAGCGAAAATCATCCTATTAACATTAAGTTACTACACAGTATAAGCTTTCTTCTAATATTAAAAACAGTAATAATAAAATTTCCGAAAAAATAAAAACATAAACAAAAATAGACATAACCACAAAAAACAACTTTCACTGACTGCTCGCTCAGTGGCACAGTGTTGTCAGGTAAGTAGATCAAATTTACCTTTGAGCACGCACTTTATAGAGGCAGCCTTGCCGCTTGACCGTTCGACCTAAAGCGTCAGAAAAAAACTCCTATAGATCAAATTCCTTTCTCTCGTTCTTCGTGTACTTAAACAACTAGTTAAATCTTTTTTTTAAATCCCTAATTAAACCTAAGGCTAATACAAACTTTATGAATCCACTTTCATTTATCCATTCATAAATAAAATCAGACCCTTCCGACGTTGCCAAATGCTTTTCATATTTTGCATGGTATAACTGACGTTTGGTAGTCGTTTTTCTTACTTTTAGGACTTTCATATTTTTTCTTAAAAATATGACGAAAACTGTAATTTTTACTTAATTTTTCATGTGATGTTCAGTTTCATTAACTCGTTTTACCAATTTTACCCCACCCAGCACCCCTTTTCACTCCCCGGTCCCGTAAGTTTGTTTACTGATATTTTTAAAAAACGGAATATTTTGGATATGCGCCATTTACGTTTTATTTAGAAGAGTGTCTAAAATATGTAAGTATCAATAATTTTTAAAAACCCTTAAAGTAGCAGAAAACCGTATTAAACTATTACCGTTATTACCTAACAAAACCATACAATTTTTATTAAGTTAGGGCCTTTTTAAATTCCAAAATGATAAACGTTATATAATGCTTCTAGGTAGGTGATTTTCGATGTAAAAATATTGTCAAAACAGTATAATATAGCAGTGAGGAAAAGTACATATCACACTAGTGTTGCAAAGTAAATATCACCCTAGTGTTGCAAAGTTCTTAATTGTTTTTTATTTTTTTCTGTAAAGACAAACTTAAATTTTTTTTTGGTGAATAATTTGTGGTCGTAGGAAAAATAGTGAACAGTACTCGTGTGAAAATGACTTTCTTACACTCGTGGGTTTGTCGCACTCGGCTAACGCCTCGTGCTACAATATTTCCACTCGTGTAAAATTAGTCGTTTTCCACACTTGTAATGTAATATACTATTAAGGGCTTACTTGCACATTAAAAATTGCGATTGTTATTAACAAAATAGGAAAAAAAACTGTTATATTTTTGGTAATAACTTTAAAAATAATGACATGTCAGGAATTAAAAAAACCTATAAAAGAGAAGGAATTTTTTAATTAAAATTTTTTATTCTCGAAACTGTTATCTTCTTTATTTCTAATTTTTACTCTTAAAATGGGGTTTTGCGTTACGGCATAGGTACGCCGTCTAAAAATGTTTTTTTTTAATAGTATTCTTTATTTAGCTATAGTTGTTATTAGTACTTATTGTTAATATAACATGTGGGTTATCTAAATAAATAATTAAAAAAAAACAATTTAAAAATAAAAAAAAATGGCATAATCTGACACTTAAACCAAAAAAACCTCTACGAAAAAATTTTTTGTCGATTTTTAAAAAGCTACATATTTGTTAATTAAATACTTACACTTCCTTTATTTTTTATTATTTTATTAATAACATTCGCAACTTTTTATGTGCTAATAAATCTTTAAAAAAATTCTTTAGTATCGCTATTGCAAAAGTGATTTTATAATGTTTTAAAAAAATTTTAAATTTAATTTTTAAATGCAATTATAAATACCAAAAACCTTTATTTTAATATACAGCGTGATCGCATAAAGTTAGAAAATAATTGCTCAAGACAAACAATGAGTAAAAAATAATAACGGAAGTTAGCTTAATATATATTTTTACTTTAAATTTAAAAACAGAAACATAAATTCTAAGACAATTATTGACTTATAATAGAAATAAAAGCCAGGTTTTACCATTTTGTTGTGCCAGAAATAATTAAACATAATAATATTATTTCATTTTATTGTGTCAGCACCAAAAGCTTAGGTTTTGTGGCTTTATACAGGGTGTCTCTAAAAGCTTCGAAAAAAGCTACCACAGATTCCTAAGGCTAAACTATGACGATCTAACCTTTGTCCAAAAATGGATGATTTTAAAGAAGAAGAGTGCTCAAAATTTATTTTAATTTTTTTAAATAATTTCCCCAATAATAAGTGCATTATCACAATGTTCGGCTAAAAAAGATGAAAAAGGTAGGAAAAAGAAATCTGCTTTAAATTTTATTGTTGACTTTGGAGGGTGCCACCTGCGGTATCTTAACAAAAAAATAAAAACACAGTAATTTGAGTCACTTTTTTATCTTTTTGACATCTTACATAGGCCTATGCCTATGCCTAAATACCAGAGTACCGTGGGATGATTAGATGTTTACCAATCGTTTCTCCTATTCCGTCCATATTATCCAAGCACTCAAACATGCAGGGTTTGTATTTCACAGCACCTTGTAGACAACGCGGTAGTGCCACCACGGACGATATTTTTAAGTAACTACTAGCTAAATATGTCTTCCCCGCTAAAAGTCGCACCAGCGACTACTGACTTCGAAGATTAAAGCTCTGTTCACTGCGCCATCGGAAAGACAAGGAGTGAATTTATTGAAAACCTTTTTGTGGCGCATATTTTTTTTTTAATAGGCCTATATTGGTTTAATTTAAACATTGATATGTTTAGTGGTATTAAAAATCCAAAGTGAAAAATTCAAAAGAGTATTTTTTCTATTTTTTCAATGTTCAAAGCCCGATTACAACGAAACGGCTTTTTGACGACAATTTACAAAAAAGCTATTTCATAAACTTAATTTTTTTAAGGTATGTATTAGTTAAATGTTTTAGAATAACTACTTGCGAGTTATGCATAAAAAACAGGTTGTTATCTAAAAACTGTTAGTCGCGATGATAGACCACTTAATAATAATACTAGGGTCTCTAACTTTCATAATAGTTTTTATTAATAAATGATATTTTTACAGTACCGTTTAAAAAACAAAAATATTCGTTTGTCTTTGGCCCAATCTAGTAAATATATATTTTTTTATATTTTCCAGGTCCCAGATCGTTGCTCTTAATATATCTAAAGCTTTCGACCAAGTCTGGCATGACGCACTTCCTAATAAACTTCCCTCCTACAATCTTCCAACTAAACTTTGCTCTTGGCTCTCCAGTTATCTTTCTAATCGACGTATATCAGTCATTGTTGATGGCAACTCTTCAAGCTTTTACGAAATTAATGCTGGAGTGCCTCAGGGTTCAGTACTAGCACCAACTTTGTTTCTTCTTTACATCAACGACCTTCTTTCTTCCACAACCAATCCCATTCATAGTTATGCTGACGATAGTACCCTTCACTCTAATTTTCAGGTTCGAAACCAATCTCTCAACCCGACTTGGAAAGCAAACGTAGGGCGATGCAGATATCTCATTCACAGGATCTCAATTTGATATTGGATTGGGGCGCCAAAAATCTCGTTCAATTTAATGCATTCAAAACACAATCGTGTTCCTTGTCGCAAAAAAACAACATCAAACACTCATCCTTTGCTTATGAGTGGTCAGGTTTTGCAGAGCGGGGACACATTTAACCTTGTGGGCGTCACATTTGAGAATAACCTTAACTGGCATAAAGACATTGTATCTATAGCCACCGCGGCTTCAAAAACGCTTGGATTTCTTTTCCGAGCCAAAAGTATTTATCTCCTTCCAATTTATACACTTTGTATGTGTCCCAAAATCGACCCTCTCTGGAATATTGTTCTCATGTCTGGGGAATGGCATCCCCTACAACCCTCAGCATTCTTGATGCCATTCAAAGAAGGGCTGTTCGTCTTATTAATGATCCTTTACTTACTCAAAAACTTCCTTCCCTTGCCCATCGTCTAGCTGTGGGAGATCTATCGCTCTTCTATAGATACTTTTACAGCTTCTGCTCCGACTTCCCATTTCGTTCGTTCTTTTATCACTAGAGTTTCTAGACTGTGAAACCTGCCAGCGGAAGTCTTTCCTTCCCCCCAAATTTTCAAGTTTTTAAGTCCCGTGTTAACAAACTTTCTCTTACCCTGCTTAAGACACCCACGGTACGTTGGTGATTTAGGCTTTCAGCCTTCGTGGATTGTCAAGGATAAAAAAAAATATACTTCGTGCAAGTAACAAATGCAGAAGAAATAAACAATACACGTGTACGCTAAACTAGGCAGGGGCGCACTAGGAAATTACATTGCTTTAAACCAAATATACGTTCTAAAGTATGATGTACTTTTTCTTTTACTACAACATCCAAGTCGTAGTTGTACCTTAGTACACAGTGGATTTATTTTAGCAATTTAATTTAATACCTTTCTTTTATTGTAAGCAATTTTATTCCAATATTTTCAAATCGAAACTGCAATGCCGGTCCTGCATGGTAAGGTTTCAATGTTTTATTGCGTTTTAACGAATATATGTACAAAAATTGCGTTGATCACTGTTAACACATTTTGCATATAGTTCATAGATAAATTATTAAATTTTATCAGCTAATTGACCGTGTTGCGCAGTTTTCTTTAATTTGAATTGATATCTTAATCAATTTAATTGCAAAAAGATTTTCGGTTAAATGATAAATAAGCGAAAGTATACAAAAAGTTATTCAGTTTTTAAAAATTTATATTGCAGTTTAAATCTACCATGATCGGGCATTTTAAAAGTGAGAGACTGACGCGTTAGCCTCTTCACCACTGCTCGCCACAACATGTCATAACAGGTTTTATTAATAAATGATATTTTTACAGTACCGTTAAAAAATATATATATTTGTTTGTCTTTGGCCCAATCTAGTTAATATATATTTTTCTATTTTCCATTTATACTTCGTGCAAGTAACAAATGCAGAAGAAATAAACAATTCACGTATACGCGAACATGGGCAGGGGCGCACTAGGAAATTACATTGGTTTAAACCAAATATACGCTTTAAATTATGATGTACTTTTTCTTTTTACTACAACATCTAAGTCGTAGTTGTACCTTAGTACACAGTGGATTAATTTAAGCAATTTAATTTAATACCTTTCTTTTATTGGAAGCAATTTTATTCCAATATTTTCAAATCGAAACTGCAATGTCGGTCCTGCATTGCAAGGCTTCAATGTTTTATTGCGTTTTAACAAATAGATGTACAAAAATTGCGTTGATCACTATTAACACATTTTGCATATTGTGACGTTGATTTTGAAATACATCCTAGCTACTTTACGTCACTGGGCAAATGTACCATATGGAACTATCTTCTTAGGACCATGAGACCGGTGGACCATCAAAACTAACTTTGCATTTTTTTAAAACCCAACTTAACTTATTTGACTAACTAAATTTAGTTCGGGCATACCCCTCACTAGGGGTAGCCCGTACGGGAGCTTAACTAAAGCTTTAACTTTATACTTGACTTCACTAACTACTTCTTATCTAATATTTTCTAATTTCTTTCTCTCTTTAAAAATTAAATTTTTCAGTGTTTGTTTTACATTTCTACGCGACCCAGTTTGTTTAATGTTTTTATTTTATTATTATAAAGAGTAACCTAGAAAATTGTTTAATTTATACTTTAAAACCTTGACACCTCACGTATATCATTATTTAGCAAAATTCCCAATGTTAAGTAACCTAGTTAAAATGTATACTTATTTTCAAATTCCCAAATGTATATTTTTAAAATTCCCAAAATGTATACTTTTTATACTAGGTGTTTACAATAAAAAGTTATTCAGTTTTTAAAAATTTATATTGCAGTTTAAATCTACCATGATCGGGCATTTTAAAAGTGAGAGACTGACGCGTTAGCCTCTTCACCACTGCTCGCCACAACATGTCATAACAGGTTTTATTAATAAATGATATTTTTACAGTACCGTTAAAAAATATATATATTTGTTTGTCTTTGGCCCAATCTAGTTAATATATATTTTTCTATTTTCCATTTATACTTCGTGCAAGTAACAAATGCAGAAGAAATAAACAATTCACGTATACGCGAACATGGGCAGGGGCGCACTAGGAAATTACATTGGTTTAAACCAAATATACGCTTTAAATTATGATGTACTTTTTCTTTTTACTACAACATCTAAGTCGTAGTTGTACCTTAGTACACAGTGGATTAATTTAAGCAATTTAATTTAATACCTTTCTTTTATTGGAAGCAATTTTATTCCAATATTTTCAAATCGAAACTGCAATGTCGGTCCTGCATTGCAAGGCTTCATCATGTTTTATTGCGTTTTAACAAATAGATGTACAAAAATTGCGTTGATCACTACTTAACACATTTTGCATATTGTGACGTTGATTTTGAAATACATCCTAGCTACTTTGCGTCACTGGGCAAATGTACCATATGGAACTATCTTCTTGGGACCATGAGACCGGTGGACCATCAAAACTAACTTTGCATTTTTTTTAAAACCCAACTTAACTTATTTGACTAACTAAATTTAGTTCGGGCATACCCCTCACTAGGGGTAGCCCGTACGGGAGCTTAACTAAAGTTTAACTTTATACTTGACTTCACTAACTACTTCTTATCTAATATTTTCTAATTTCTTTCTCTCTTTAAAAATTAAATTTTTCAGTGTTTGTTTTACATTTCTACGCGACCCAGTTTTGTTTAATGTTTTTATTTTATTATTATAAAGAGTAACCTAGAAAATTGTTTAATTTATACTTTAAAACCTTGACACCTCACGTATATCATTATTTAGCAAAATTCCCAATGTTAAGTAACCTAGTTAAAATGTATACTTATTTTCAAATTCCCAAAAATGTATATTTTTAAAATTCCCAAAATGTATACTTTTTATACTAGGTGTTTACAATATAGTTCGTGGATAAAGTATAGATATCCAATTTTATTAGCTAATTGACCGTGTTGCGAAGTTTTCTTTAATTTGAATTGATATCTTAATCAATTTAATTGCAAAAGAAGATTTTCGGTTAAATGACAAAAAAGCGAAAGTATACAAAAAAGTTATTCAGTTTTTAAAAATTTATATTGCAGTTTAAATCTACCATAATAAATATTATTTTGAGATGATCGGGCATTTTAGAAGTTTCTTCCTTGAGGTCCTACTTCAAATCCTTAATGCAATTAAACTTGTGGTTAACTACTTACTAGTTAGTTGCGTCCGATGGATCACTTTAATAAAGTGCGACAATCAAATTTATGCAGCAAGTTTGGTACAAGCGTTGTTTGGAAGTGGGTTTTGAATTTGAGAAATTGTTTGGGTGGTGGGTGTTTACCAAAGTGCTTTTCGGGAATTTCCAAATTAATACAACAAGTCCTGATACAATATTTTAAAATATTAGGGTAAAAATAAGCCCAACTTCACCAAAAAACAAACAACAAACAAAAAAGCCTAACCTCAGAAATATTTTAGCAAAAATAAGCATAACACTGGGCAAACAAAACACTTTTTTCCTGAAAAATACAGTGCCTCCATAAATATTAAACCATATGGAAAACTTTTTAATTTTTATTTTCCCAAAAACTTTTATTCTCTCTGCACACCGAAACTCTCAAAACACTAAATAAAATTTAAATTAATCATAACGTGTACGAGGTAGGTGCAAATTAACGAGTATGACGTAAGAAAAAGATACCTTTATTTTGTTATTTTTTTTTTTTAGTAACTTGTTTTGAATTTAAAGGTATATTGCATTTTAAAATCAGAGCCTTCCATAAAAAACAAAAAAACTTACTTTTCAACTTACCCCGTATAAAGGTTAGATTAGAGATAAATTAACTGTCGTAAGTAATCCTTATTGCCCTTTAGTTTCAAAAAATGTTAATGGTTTGTTATTCCTCAAGCATTAAGGTACATTTAAATCGCTTAAAAAATCAAACGTTAATTAATTATTGCTTTTATTTTTTGGTTTAATAAGGCCTAAATTTTAATGTCAATTTAAAATAAGAATTTATCTTATTTTCGCCCATATAACATTTTTTGCCGGTAAGGCATTGGCAAAAAGGTATCAAAAAGACATCAAAATGGGCAATTGGCCGTTATTGGGCCACGTCTTGCAGAAAATATGATGGCGTCCATCATTAATAAGTTATGCTGAAAAAATGCATTTAGGATGATGACATCCATCATTAAAAGGTTTTGGGCAAAAATATGCCTTTTAGATGATGGCATTACATTTTTTCCTAATGACAATAAAATGCATTTTTACCGTCCAGGGAACTAAAATGTGCATAAGTAATGCACATGCATAATGTGTGTTTATGTACAGGGTATTCCATATAAAATTAAATACTATAATTTTGGAAAAACCATAAGAGATACAAGAAAAAGCTAAATGCAGAAGTTGTTCAGTGAAATGTATTTTTTAGTATTTTTATTGTATCTCTTATGGTTTTTCCAAAATTACAGTATTTAATTTTATATGGGACACCCTGTACATAAACACACATTATGCATGTGCATCATTTATGCACATTTTAGTTCCCTGGACGGTAAAAAATGAATTTTATTGTCATTAGGAAAAAAAATTGTATAATGCCATCATCTAAAAGATAAGTAAAAAGTATAAGACAAACTCGAAGTCTGCGTCTCCAGTCAAAATTAATGTACGTGTTTGACTGAGACCCAGACTTCGAGTTTGTCTTATACTTTACTTATCATATTAATAGGTCTCTTTGAGAAAAATGGACGACTTTTTCCAATCATCTAAAAGGCATATTTTTGCCAAAACCTTTTTAATGATGGATGCCATCATCCTAAATGCATTTTTTCAGCATAACTTATTAATGATGGATGTTATCATCCTAAACGCATTTTTCATCATAATTTAGTAATGATGGATGCCATCACATTTTCTGCAACACGTGGCCCAATAACGGCCAATTGCCCATTTTGATGTCTTTTGATACCTTTTTGCCAATGCCTTGCCGGCAAATTTCTTTTTTAATGTATATGTTTTGGGTTTAGAATAATCCTAAAATAAATTTTTACAATTTTTTAACTATTTACCACATTTTTGAGTCGCAACCGTTAGCCTAGTTTCCGTCCGGCGTCTTGTAAAGATTTTATTTTATTCGATTCGAAACCTTCTTTGTATTGTAAGTATCTTTATATTTAATGTTTCAATAATTTATTTTTTTATAGTAATCTTTACTTTTATTATATTGTGCAATGACAGAATAGTTTTCATAGTATATAAAAGTTTTATTTTCTAAAAATGTTTAATAAACTTTTTTATTCTGGACAGAAGCCAGATATTATTTTGTTTAAACGTAATCTCTCCGAAAAAAAAGCGTAAAATATTGATAATGAAGTTCCATCAAGTATGGATTAAATAAATTAAAAATTCTTTAAACTGTTTCTTATTATTACAATTTTATTAATGTTTAATCTTTAAACATTATAAAAATAAAATTAAATTTTTAAGAGCGAAGAAGTTTTTATTATAAGAGAAAGGCGGACATTATTGCGAAATTTGTGATTTGATTACAAAATTTGATACACGTAATACAAATATATTTTTTTAACATTGTACTCAAAATTTAACTTTCTATTTAAATTCATAAATAATTAAAAAGTTAATGTCATTTTCGGCTTAGCCGGAAGTAACAGGACACAACTAAACCCGTTATCAATTTACGTGTATGTAATATACTTACGTACCAAATTTATTTTAAAATTAAAAAAAAATAAGTCATAGGGGTGAGCTACCGACATTTACGATTGATTTTAAAAAATTGAATATAAGATAAGGTATCATCCCCTGTCTTATCATCCCATTTTATTATACACTTTCTTATTTGAATTGTTTAAACATATCTGTTGGTAAGGGGACAGAATAACTCTGTACAACGTAAAGAAAATGAGAGGGTAACACGTTTTATTTGGAATGACTGTAGGTACCTAGTTTTTGCAAGAAAAAAAATGATTAGATTTGACTTTTTATCAAAAACAATAATACTGTTTGTTTAAGGAAGAATATATGCTTTTTTAGCTTCAACATTACGGTATCAAAGTGAATATACAGGGTGATTCAAAAATCGATCACGAAACTTAAGGGGGTTATTCTACTTAACAAAATAAGGGTAGAGCTTCATATATTTTTTTCAATGTCATTGTTTTCGAGTTGCAAGCCGTCAAAGTTTAAGTTTTTATTTTTGTTTTTTGAATAATTCGCTTACAGAAAAACCGATTTGACTAATATTTAAAACCTAGACTAAATCGTCTGCGTTTCATCATTCTTGTAACAATTCACATTGATTGTTTGCCGCTAGAGGGCACTTTACCTACATTGAAAATTGTTTTTTTGTCATATTTTTTTAGTGTTGACGGCTACAGTAGTTTTTGGCATGTTTTCTGAAAGACTGATGCCAGACCTTTAAAAAAGGTGCTTTTTATTTACATCGCTAAACCCAACGGTTTAGACGTAAATCACCATTAAAAATTAAGTGGTAAATTTACTTTTTTCATTTCATTACCACCAGTTACCAAATAAATAGCTATCAAATTATACTAAAGCTGCCAGTGTAAAATAAAATACGACTTTTAAACTATTCAATTTATAAATTTTAAATAACTAATAATGGCTAATCAGTAAATATTTGGATATCCAATAATCCATATATTTCATATATGGATTATTGTGATATACATTTAGTTGCTTAAAATCAACAGTATTAAACAAACTAAAAAAGATTTTCAAAATGTCCCCCATTTTCTTCAATACATTTCCTAAGGCTCTTCAAAAATGTCGCCTAACTCGATGAAAAATTCCTGATGTTTCTTTAATAATTTGGCACTTTTCGATTATCCTGAAGCGAAGATCCTCGACGTTGATTACTGAAGTATCGTACAGCAATTGTTTCAAATAACCCCAAAATAAAAATCCATAGGATTAAGGTCTGGTGACCTTGCTGCCCATGCCAATGGTCTACATCGTCCTATCCATCGCTCAGGATACGTTGCATTCTAATGCCGGACACGTATCTAAAGTGGGGTGGAGCTCCGTCTTGAAGGATCCACATGTTGGCCTTTACTTCCAATGGCAAATCTTCCAGATACAATGGGAGACAATTTTGAATAAAATCTAAGTATACGTCACCAGTTATTGGGCCATCAAAGAAATGAGGACCAATAAGGCAATATCCTATTATCCACTGCCCATACATTCAGTGAAAATCTACGCTGATGTTTCGTTTCTACCACATTGTTTGGGTTCTCGTAAGCATATGTGTGGATGTTGTGTAGATTTGTTATGCCATCACGAGTGAAACCAGCTTCGTCATTAAATAATATGAGGCCAATTAATCGAATGTCGTGTTCATACTTAGCTGTGATCTGATTGCACATTTGCAGACCGTCTCGGCCGATCATCGTCATAAAGAGCCTGCACCTTTTGTGAATGAAACGGGTAGAGTTCTTCTTCCTCGATGAACTAGCCTGACAGAGCCGCACTTCATTCCCAATTCTCTAGTACTAGTATATTGAGTGATTAGCCATTATTAGTTATTTTAAGATTATAAATTATATAGTTTAAAAAGCAAATTTATTTGATGCTAAACTGACAGCTTAAGTATACTTAAGCAAAATCAACCAAAAATTTATTATGAGCTCATGCTTTGCTATTAGTTAAGAATCTGCAGTTCCCAAGGTAGGCTAATACTTTACTTTGATAACAGTTACATCCAAAGCATAACACAAATGCAACAAAATCTTTGGGTTTTCTAATTAGTGACGAATTCACTAAAATTTGATGCGTAAAATTTCAAAGTCAAGCATTGATATGTAGCTTAAGGAATTTTGTTATTTTTAGACTTCAAAGGTGCAAGAGAAAGAAGCTATAGTGGTAAATAAATTATGAAGTTTGATACTAGGAGCAATAAAGGATTGATCACAATTAAAAGTATACAATTAGTCTAACTTAAATGTAGCAAAGTAATAATAAATCATCTAAATATATATAAACTGTATAGCTATTTACCTGCTAGCTGGTGGTGACGAAATGAGAAAAGTAAATTTACCACTTAATTTTTAAGGGTGATTTACGTCTGAACCGTTGGATTTAGCGAGGTAAATCAAGAGCACCTTTTTAATGGCCTGCTATCAGTCCTTCAGAAACATGCTAAAAACTACTGTAGCTGTCAACACTAAACAATTATGACAAGAAAACAATTGGCAATGTAGGTAAAGTGCCCTCTAGCGACACACAATCAATGTGAATTGTTACTAAAATGATAAAGCGCAGACGACTTAGCCTATCTTTCAAATATTAGTCAAATCGGTTTTCCTGTAAGCAGGCAATTTTAAAAACAAAAATAAAACTTGAACTTTAACAGCATGTAACTCGAAAAGGAAGTAGTAGTAGTAGAATCACCCCCTTAAGTTTCGTTAGCGATTTTTGAATCACCCT